>JARJRE010000083.1:0-38204 GCA_030783385.1 Akanthomyces dipterigenus | reverse complement strand
GTCAGTGGTCAGTGGTCAGTGGTTGAGCAACGACGAATCCACCACTCGCCATCCACCATTGGCAGGCAGACGACCCGGCTTCTGTCAGCACCTAATTCAACTTGCACCTACACTGCTACAGGATGGTGGCTCGTAAAATCAACCATGGTACCTATAACTCCGTGCAGAATCCCATTACCAATTCAAATCATGTGCGCCAAAATCCTTCATCATCATCATCATCATCCTCCTCCTCCTCCTCCTCCTCGGCCGAGACTCTGCCGCCCACGTTTATCGCACAGGTGGCGGGACCCAGCCTGGTGTCTCACCCCAGGTGAGCCCAGCCATCATCGCCCAACCCGTCGTGCCCGTCCCCCATCCCCATCCCACCTTTTTTTTTGTCGGCTGGCCTCCGGACCTCCTCGGGTTCCCCCAAATCCATCCATATCCATTTCCATGTCCAGGTATCCATATCCCTCAATCCCCTCGCCACATTCGAAAACTCACTCCCCCCGTGTCCCCTGTCTAGCCCGATAGATGCATAAATACGGATACTAGACAACTCTTTCCGCCAGCGGCAGTGTAACTGGAACCAGACACCGAAGCCAGCCATCGCCCCTCACCAAGAACAGTTCGGTAATGAAGACACACGGCGGGCAATGGAAAGAGGATGCCAGTGCCGAGCCAGCCGTCTACCTGTATCGGTGCATCGTTGTATCACATCAAAGGCTCTGGCCGGGGGCCATGCATGTCTAAAAGCCCTGGCCAGGCGGTTGCTAGTTACATGACCTTGTTCCGCCCCCAGGCATACCTGGTACACATAATTATGACCAGAGTGTGGCCCAGCGAATCCGGTCATGTCCCATCAGCTTCTTCATCCCACCTCTCAGCTCCCAATGCTACGCTGGCTTGTCACAAAAACAACTAGCACCATTTCTCCTGCTTCCTGGTCGCAAGACCTTGCAGGGGGAAGGGACAGGAGAGGCGATGCAATGGCCAGTTACCAGTCCACGCCAGTCTACACTCTACAGTAGTTGTCCACCCGGCCCTCCCCCTGCTAGCATCCTTTTTTTTTCCTTTTTTTTCCTTTTTTCTTTACTGGTACAGTCCTGGTACCTCTCCTTCTCGGCGAGGCTAGACACTTTTCCAACTAGATAGATAGATGCTCCACGCCGTGGTGGACTTGTACTCGCTCCGGCACAGAGAGGCCGTTTCTTCTGCTGCTTCTCCTCCTCACCTTGTCTCTCCTCGAGTGAACTAAACTCACTAGTTTGGGCTTGGATCCTTTCCAGTAGTGGCTCACATTTTGCTTTAACTATCACCCAGGCTCGCGGTTGTCGTTTGCTCGTGGCCTCTTCGTCCTTGGGCTTACCTCACTTCCTTCACTTCTTCCTCAGGCCCCTCCTCCGGTCTTCAGATACAGGTCAAAAGAGCCTGACCGGTCGGTGTCTTGTCCAACAGCTTTGCATTCTTCGCTTCTATTTTTACTTGTTCGAATTCTCGCTCAAAGGCTTCTTCATTCGCTACATCTGCATATATACGACCACTTTGTTGAACGCACCACGAGCTTGGCCAACGACCCTCCTCAAACGCTCAAGTCGCCCAGCAAACACTTTGGCAGATCAAGGACCAAAGGACTACGAGTTCCTCATACATATAGGCCCTCCAACTCTTGGTCCGAACCGATTGCTGGCGTCAACGCCACCGCTCCGTCACCATGGTATACGTCGCCAACGGCTCCCCGGAGCTCGACGCGCAGTCGCAGTACAAGATGATTATCGCCGTGTGCGTCGTCATGTCGTCGCTGGCCACCATCATTGTCGGCGCGCGCCTCTACATCCGCAAGAAGAACAACCGCATCGCGGGCGACGACTGGATGTCGATCCTCTCGCTCATCTTTGCCATTGCCTACTCGATCCTCTGCATCGTGCAGACAAAGTACGGCCTCGGCCTGCTGCCCGCCAAGCGGCCCAAGGCGAACCTGATTCCCTACACGCGCGTCAACTACGCCGGCCGCCCCATCTACCAGGTCGGCATCAGCTTCTTCAAGATTGCACTGCTCGTCAGCTACCTGCGCCTGCTGCAGGGCACCGACAACCGCATGTACCGCATGGTCGTCTGGGGCACCATTGCCTTTGTCTTTCTAAACCACTTTGGCAGCGCCCTCGCCCTCATCTTCAACTGCAATCCGGTACGAACGACTACACAGCCTCCCTGCCGCTTCTGCTTCCACTGTCCTGCACAGCCCGTCACTGACATCCGTACTCTACACAGATTGACAAGTCGTGGAACCCCCAAAAGCCGGGCACCTGCCTGCCCGCCGTCGCCTCCTTCACCGCCTACGCCGTGCTCACCATCATCTCGGACGTGCTCGTCGCCGTGCTGCCGATCCCGGTGCTGCTCAAGCTCAACATCCGGCTGGAGAAGAAGCTGGGCCTGATGGGCATCTTTGCGCTGGGCCTCTTCACGACGCTGTGCTCCATCCTGCGGTACACGCAAATCAACCGCATCCAGTTTGGCGACCACGACTCGACCATGCTCGTCGTCTGGGGCGTCATCGAGTTCAACGTCGGCAACATGGTCTCGTCGTTGCCCTTCCTGGCGCCCGTCTGCCTGCGCAAGGCCAAGGACTACCGCACCAAGCACTCCAAGTACGCCTACGGCTCGCACGGCGACAAGAGCAAGAACCGCGGCGGCGCCGGCGGCCTCAAGGGCAGCGAGGCCTACAAGCTCACCGACGTCTCCCAGGACCGGAGCGCCTTTGCCGCCTCGCAGACGCACGCCTCGTCGGGCAGCGAGGAGAATATCCTGCAAAAAAACAATGCCATTATGAAGTCGGTCACGTACAGCGTCCGCGTCGAGGACGACGACGAGCACATTGGCCGTGCGCAGACGGCAAATCACATTTGACGAGAGACTGTGACAGCAACCGAAAGAAGATATTTCCCATGAGCACATACCACCACAACCATACAGCACATATTCGCGCATTGTTTCTTTTTATTTCTAGAGCAAAATTTACTTGCCGTTTCAAACGACTCTTTGACTGGAAAAGGAATGAATTACTCGTCCTTTTTACTACAATTTTTTTCTCGACTCGAGACGTCTGACCGCAGATTGCAACGACTCCATTCAAGATTATCATCTGGACTACAATTGTCAAGTTTCTTTTTTTTTGGAAAATATTATGTTATTTCACTACAGCTTTCTCCTTTGCAGGAGCTACGAGGCGTGTACGAAAACGGCAAGGCACCGAGGTGCACATAATGTACAGTACATAGGGGGGCATTAAACAAAATCAAAACTGAATTAGATCCTACCACCATCTCGCTTCTGTTCTCTCTGCCGTGAAAGTTGATGGGATGCCAAAGCGGGCAAATGATCTACTCTCAGGGTCTCGGTACCACCTCTGCAGAAGCGCATCGTCCCTGCAGCTTTGACTTTTTTTTTCATAATTACCGTGTTGCTTTCTTTTGGACATTGTCTACTGTACGATATTTGCTTCTGTCGAGGCCGAGGCTCATGCTCCCCCGCTCTCGTCTAGGAGCTGGCGATGGATGTTATCACTTGTACCATTGCGGTGGTTGTGGCGGGGGCGTTGCGCTGCATGAAAAAGCAAAGCATCCCATCCCCCCAGCGATTTGCATTTTGCATCCCTTGTTTCTGGGTGCTCGGCCCTGGTGGGCGTGATGGATGATCCGGCTTCTGCCAAATGAACTACCCACCTGTTCTTCCCAGCGTGCATATTTCCTTTTTTGGAGCTCAGAGTGTCTGTGTGTTGGGGCACACTTGGGGGCCAGCCAGCCAAGCCCAAGGCTCAGCTGGGGCCGCACCTCGTCGTATGTATCCGTACTGGCTGCCAAAACATTTGCGCACAGACGAAAATGATGAGCGACGAAAAACGATGTGCCGGGAAGCAAGCCACCTGAACCGGTTTGGCGGGTTGAACATGACCCAAGCGACGACGCCACAAGGAGCCCATCAGTGGCGGCGGGCTTAGGTGTGGCGACCTGGTGGATGGCATGATTTGGCCACACTAGAGCCCGCAAGAGCTGTTAGCCTGGAGCCGTTTTACTTTTTGTCACCGTTTATACCTGGACAAGCTGGCGAGAGGTGCTCTGTACATCCGAGGGCGTAATATCTGTCAGGCTATGGGGTTTTGCTGCGGTACATGATATCAACTCATCATCTGTCGGATTACAACAAACTACCGAAAAGCGGTTCTGTATAATTCAACAGCCGAAAAAGAAAAAAAAATTTAAAAAAAAAAAAAAGAGCACAAGAAAACTCTCCCAAGTCCTAATAAAATATCTACCACGCAGTGCCAACACAGCCATTGAGACCTCTCAACTGGGCTCCTGGTAGTTGAGATTCTTCATCCGCGGCGTCAGCAGCGGGCTCGTCATGGTCATCTTGTCAAAGTCGTGCGCGTCGTGGCCCGCCTGTCGCGAGGCGAAAATTCCAGGTCGCGCACGCATAATCACCGATGCCTCATACTGCGACAGCGCCGCGCGGAGCTCTGCCGTGGTGCTGCCGGCCTTGAGCAGCTGCGGCACGACGTGTCTGTCAAAGTCCTCGACGTCGGCCAGCGCGTGGTTGACGCCGTCACCGCGAACTGTAGGTACGAAAAGTTAGCCTCGGCTTGTTGCAATGATATGATGCCCCGCCGCCAGGTTGAAAAAAAAAAGAAAGAAAAACTCATTGTCGGTTTTTTTTTTTTCGACATTGGCATGTATGTCTCGTTTGACAAAGGCGAATCTATTGTCTCGCCTATTCTTGGTGCTTGAGACAAAAAGGCTAGCGCCTTCAAGGGCCCGCCACCATGCAGCAGCACATCTCTCGCCTGATCATGAGTGCATGCGTAGAACCGCCATCATGCAAGGGAATGGGCCCCGACCAAGTCTTCGGAACCGGCGTGGCTTTTCATCATGGCGAGGGAAAAGAAACAACTGAATGCATAGGACGGCCCAAAGATTCGAGGATTGCAACAAAAGAAAACTTACACATGGTCATCACATGAAGCGAGTCGCCCATCAGCACAGCGCGGCCCTTGGAGCGCAGGTCCTCGGGTGGCACCCAGTCCATGAGCTTCAGCCCCTTGACCTCGTCGTCGTCGCACACCTTCATCGCAATCGACCGAAAGGGTTCCGCCCACGCCGCGCCGATGCTCCGAAACAGCTCCACGCGGCCCTCGTTGGTCCCGGGTATGGCCGTGGGCTCGTCCTGGCCGCGGAAGCCGGCCGCCTGCTCGAGCCACGAGATGCAGATTTGCAGCAGATAGTTGTCGGTGCTCTCGCTCGTGTTGCCGGGCGCGTCGAGGACTGGCGCAGGACATTATAATCAGCATACAAGTTCACCAAGACATTCAGCCTGCCAACGTTTTTTTTTTGTGATGGATGAGGGAGAAGCGTACTGCTAAAGTAGCCAAACGAGTTGTCGTGCGAGCTGGTGCCGTGCAGGAAAAAGGGATCCATCTCGCGCAGCGCGGCAATCTCGTCGGGCGTGCAGGAGAGCTTGACGCCCAGCATGCGGATGGGCAGCGCGGTCGTTTGCGCCTCGTCCTGCGGCGCGAAAATCTCTCGTCGGAGGAGCGACTTGGCGCCGTCGCAGGCGACCACGAGGCTGCCCTCGATGGCGGAGCCGTCGGCAAAGTGAGCCGTGATGGAGTCGCCGTGGTCTTGGGATGATGCAAAGTTCATGTTCCACTATCGAGGGTTAGCAGCCGCGTCAGGCAGTATTGTCACGGTCTTGTCGTAACCTCAATGTCCAAATTCGTCGCCAGCAGGCTCCGCAGGCGCTCCCGCGTCACCCGCAGACGGGCCGTCTCGGGCGCTGGCGGCGCCGCGGCGATGCGCTCCGCCGTCGTCAGGTTGTAGTACGGGAAGCGCGAGACGCCGCCGTCCTCGACGGCCCGGCGGTCGACGCAGGCCATGGCACGCAGCGTGTCCGGGCCCCCCAGTCCGTCGGGCAGCAGCGCGCGCATGATGGGCAGCGCCCAGTTGAGCGTCAGGCCCCAGCCGACGCCGCGCGTGGTGAAGTCGGCGTCGCGCTCGAGGATGCGAAAGGCGACGCCGCGCCGGCGCAGCGACTGCGCGAGCAGCAAGCCGCTGGGGCCGGCGCCGACGATGAGCACCGGCAGCGGCGGCGACGTGTCGCCATTGCTGCTGCTGCGTCGCTTGTCGGCGGCGGCTGTGGTTTGGGAAGCGGCCGGTGCTGGTGGTGCTTCGCCGTCGGTGGTGGTGGTGGCGCCGTGGCCGTGGCGTGTGGGAGAGTAGTCGCCGCTGTCACCCATGCCGGCGGCGGTGGTTTCTTGTTCGCTCAAAGACGCCCTGCTCGATACAGTCTCTCTTTTGACTGCAGACCGCGCTGAAATTTGAGAGAGAATTAGATCACAGCTGGTTTAAATCACTGGCCGGGTGGCGTGACGTTGCGTCGTGCGTCCCGACGCGGAACGATTGTAGCGCTGCGAGAAAGCAGGTCACGTATTCTCGACCAAGGAAAAGAATAATAGACAGCTGGTGCCCAGAGATTTGGAAGTTACGCAAGCAATCCAAAAAAGAGAAAGAAAAAAGTGTTTGTGAATTGTCGCAGCTGGAAACCAAGTTTGCAGGAATAGAGTCAGCTTGGACCGGTTGGTCAGTTGGACCAAAATGATGACAGTCAGCCAACGCAACGTCGGAACAAAAAAATAGTAAGAATCGCGGGGTCTGCCTGGAAACGCGAGGGCGAGGCTTCCAAACTGCCCCAATAAGCAATCCAGTATTAATTTCGCCCCCTTCTATACCATCAGCCAAGTCCCCGTTCTCCCCGGAGCCTTGCGAGCATAAAGGTAAAGGGCCACCTGCAGAACAATTTCATCGCTAGGCCAGACACAACACACTTCAGGTAATCAATATTCCATGACCGACTAGGGCCGACGGCTTGTTTCTTGCCAACCCCTCCAGTTCGCCGCTCCATGCGCTGCCGGTTCGCCGATTGTTCGGACCCGAGGCCGGAACATTCACTTACTCATGCGGAAGCCACTGCGGTTGGCCCCATTGCCGTGTCAAGTTCAGGTTCATCCGCTGCAGCTCACAATATGAGCAAGGCTGCGTGGACCCGACACATTCGTCGGCATGTCAGGTCATGTCTCGGCAAGTTTGTTCCGAACTAGCAATTGTGCAGCAGAACAGTTCTTTTTTTTTTTTTTTGCATTGGCGAGGCTGTCAGCTACCGGGTAGGACCAGGCGCGAAGCCTCCGTCACCCGCACGGCTCAGTGTTCGCAGAGCACCATCATCAGACCTGCGTAATCACGTACCATGTATCCGTACTACCACGCCAACGATGCGACGTCGCCTCTAACTCTGTCTCGTGCCTCGCCTGTTTACAAGAGCGACGCAGCAAAAAGAGCAGCTCGTGTCCAGCGTTTGTTACCAGTAGTCTCGTCAATCACCACCCACAGCCAGAATCCCTGCTGCATGTTCCGCGGCCTTGGTCCTATTCGCGGTGGCCGTCCTCGATCACCCCCGGCTTCCCCCTCCCCCTGGTGTAATTATACACGGCACCGTTGAATGCATCCAGGCTGTTCGCTGCCCCAGAGCCGTCAGCCTCGGCCCTATCCTACAACGAACGGGCTCGCAGAGGGAGTGGAGTCTCGCCTTGCAGGGGACCACCGCCCGTCAGCATGGAGGAAATATTGATCAAGGGGCCGTTTGCCACGTTGGAGCCATGTCGGTCAACGAAAAACGTAAATGTATGCACATATCCCGTAGTCCGTCGCTCTGTCCCCTGCTCAAGGGGGGAGGGGGGGGTCCTTGAGCTCTATTCTCGTACAGCGTGGCATGCTCGAGTCCTTCAGTTTGCCTGCATTGCATCGTGCAGACTGTTGATGCAAGCGGACGGCCGGGCAAGGCAAGCCGGTTTCGAGTATTTAAAAGGGCTGCCACGATTTGTTGTCCCATTCGCATTGCCCCAGTACTGGATGCCTCGTACTGGAAAGGGTCTGCAGGCAAAACGTGCACAAGTTGTGCCGAGTGAGCGCAGCACGGCCCATCCCACGTTGCCTTGCACCCAGCAAGCTTCAACCACATGAAAACCGCGTCTTGGCAACTTCAGCCCCTACCGCAGTGCGCTAGACTGATTCTTCCTTGGATTTTTGTTTTTTCCCGAATGCCAAGTTAATAAAGAGGAGACACGAGAGATGGCCATTCTAGGATGCTTGGCTGTTGTATACAACCCCGGCCATTACGTACAGCGCTGCCACTTTGCATCGAGCTGACACGGCCACTGACTGTGTTTTTTTGACACCTGTGGTACAGATTATACATGTTCGCCTGCCGCAGGTGAGTGTCCTTCCTTTCTCGTCCGAGAAGACGCTGTGGCCTTGGCCGAGCCCGGACACTCGTTGATTTCGAGTATAACGACGCCGCAAATCACCACTTAGCAACTGCACAGCCCACAGGGGAGTACGGACAGCTTACTGGTAGTACCAAGTATATCGGTATCTCTCGTATAGCTCTCATTGGTAAATGCTCGGCGCAGAATGAGTCCACGAATCCTTGTAAATGCCAGTTCGCTGCACATCCTTCTCAGTGCACGCCTTTGCCGCCGGCAGAACAGTCATCACGTATTTGGTGCTGCGCGACATCCTCACCGCAAGACATCTCCAGCAGGAACTTGAACTGGCTCGGCCTAGCAGAGATTATGCATTTTGCATACTAGGCCTTCATACAGCAACCAAGGGCGTGCTCAAATCGTTTGACAGTAGGATTCCCCTTTTCTTCCTTAATTTACACATATCGCTTCTAGGTCGACGCATTTAGATGATATGGCTTTAAATTTATTCATTTTTTTGTCATGACCTAAACCTGGCAACACCGTGGATCCCTTTTTAAACCCCCAATGCAAAACGGGTATTACACTGCTTAAATCTTGGTAGCAGCCTCGAGAGCCTTCTGCTTCTTCAGGGTGCGCATCTGGGCCTTGGCACCCATGATACCACCACCCCACTGCCTGCGGGCACCGTCGTGCTTGTCCATGAAGCCATCCTTGATGGTGGAGACGAGCTTTGAAAGCTCAGTCTTGTCCTCGGAGCGGACCTCGGTGAAGGCGAGGACAGCGGCGGTCTTCTTGTGAACGACCGTGCCGAGACGGGCCTTGCCCTTGACAACGGCGTAGGGGACACCCATCTTCTTGCAGAGAGAGGGCAGGAAGACAACGAGCTCGATGGGGTCGACATCGTTGGGGATCAGGACCAGGGAGGTCTTCTTGTTCTCAATGAGGCCGACAACGTGGTTGAGACCGTACTTGACGGTGTAGGGCTTCTTGGAGACATCCTCCTTCTTCTTGCCCTCCTTGACGGCGGTGGCCTCCTGGAGGAGACGCTCCTTCTTCTCGGCCTTGGTCTCGGGGCGGTACTTGTTCAGGAGCTTGAAAGCCTGAGCAGCGGTGTTCTTGTCGAGAACGTGGGAGAACTGGGCGATGGCAGGGGGGACCTTGACGCGCATCTGGAGAATCTTCTTCTGGCGCTGGAGACGGACATACTCGGGCCACTTAACCATGCGGGACAGGTTACGCTTGGGCTGGATGTCCTGGCCGATACCGAAGTTGCGGGGGCGGCGCTCGATGAGAGGGTTCTGCACGGGCGTCAGCAACACATTTTCCACACGGCTACGGCCGGGTTTCTGGATATTACAAACCTTGGGAGCCTTCTTGGAGCCAGCCTTTCCCTGAGGGAAAGGGGCGGGGGCGACCTTCTTGCCAGACTTGGGGGGCTGTCATTGAGAAAAGAAGACATCAGCATTGTGCTCTACCAAGCAGGTCTTCTCTGAACTCTAACGAGACTTCGCATCGTCCGTTGCATTTCTGCCCCAGCGCGAATACGAAAGTCTCCAGCCATTTCAACCCATTGAAACCAATCTTTCTCGAAGTGACATCGTGGAAGAAAAATTTCGATCGGTTGTGTTATGTCGGCGCCTCGGCGACGACGAGGGTGAATCGGTATCGCTTTGCGCGCGGCATCAATTGTGCTAAAGCACAACTGACTCACATAACTGTGGCCATGAGAGAGAGGTTATTCCATGTTCAAGTACTCACCATTTTGACGGATGGGCGGTGATGCTCTGGGGTGTAGTTGAGCAAGTATCGGAGGCGCCTTGCAAATCAATGGAAAAGACATATTGCACTGGTGGGTGAAAAATTAGGGCTTTTGGTGGGCCAGTGCCACAGTGTGTGGGCCACAGTTCGCTTCACTGTGGCTTGTGCGTGGCAGTGTTTAATGCATCACGTGATGTCGTGATGCGCGTGGCGTGGCGTGACGCCTCTTACCCTGTACTCCAGAAAAGTTGATTGTCTAATTCAAGAAGAATCTGCTGGTGACTCTACATGCTCAAGACGTGCACGAGCTTACCCCAGAGTCTTCCAGATCGACTGAGAGCCCCGGATCCTATTACTCTGTCGACTGCTTCGCTGAACAGACACTTCTCCTCACAGGGATTTTCCATACATCTGCTTAGTTCTCACTCACGAGTGATAGCTAGCACAATGCCGCCCTCATTATGCGTGCGGTGCGACTCACAAAAGGCCGTCGTTAAGCGGCCCAAGAACCATCACAAACTTTGCAAGGTGTGCTTTTTGGCAGTGTTCGAGGATGAGGTGCACCATACCATCATCTCATCCAAACTATTTTTCCGAGGCGAAAAGATCGCCATCGGTGCATCAGGCGGCAAAGACTCGACTGTCCTGGCTTCCGTTCTCAAGACACTCAACGAGAGACACGACTATGGGCTCGACCTCGTACTGCTTAGCGTAGACGAAGGTATAAAGGGATATAGAGACGACTCGCTGGAGACTGTCAAACGCAATGCAGTGCAGTATGAGATGCCCCTACAGATCGTTGGTTATGACAGGCTATATGGCTGGACCATGGACCAAGTTGTCGAGACTATCGGAAAGAAAGGAAACTGCACATATTGTGGTGTTTTCAGACGACAGGCCCTTGACCGTGGCGCAAAAATGCTAGAGATCCAGCATGTCGTCACAGGCCATAACGCGGACGATATCGCCGAAACAGTTCTTATGAATCTTCTTCGAGGAGACCTATCGCGCCTCTCAAGAAGCACCAGTATTGTGACGGGGAACTCATCCAATGACGTCAAGAGAAGCAAACCGCTCAAGTACGCCTACGAAAAAGAAATTGTCTTGTACGCACACCACAAAAAGTTGGACTACTTCAGCACCGAATGCATCTACAGCCCCGAGGCTTTCCGTGGAACAGCGAGAAGTTTAATCAAGAACCTCGAGAAAGTTCGGCCCAGTGCTATTCTGGACATTGTCCGTAGCGGCGAAGATCTTGCTCGCCTGACTCCAGATAAAGGCCAAGCTGCATGTGTGTGCGATGATGGTGAAGGTGCTGGCGGGTGTGGTTCTGCGAATGGACGAACCTCTGAAGGCGAGCTGGCACAGATGGAAGCTAGTCTGAAGCAACAGAGCGACAATACCGCGCTTGAGACTGAGATCACATCAACGCCCAAAGAGGATGCTATCAAGCTACCCGTGCGACCTAGGCAACGTAAAGGTCAAGGACGAGAGCCGCTGCCCCTGCAGACGCTTGGCAGATGTGTTCGCTGCGGCTACATGTCGAGTCAAGAGATTTGTCAGGCATGCACATTAGTAGAGCGGCTAAACAAAAACAGAGCAGATATAGCAATATAAATAACAACGCCAGCGGGTTCGCGGACCTCCGCTGGCCCCCTCCAAACAAAAAACCAAATGTGCTGATATGCTGTGTCGCGAGTAGTCTTTCTTGTTTCATCTTTTTGTATTACTGCCAGGTTGACCCCCGGCTGACAAGGCTTTTTATGTACAGCTGGCTGCAGGTTTGCCATTGCGCC
Source organism: Akanthomyces dipterigenus (assembly GCA_030783385.1). Taxonomy (NCBI): domain Eukaryota; kingdom Fungi; phylum Ascomycota; class Sordariomycetes; order Hypocreales; family Cordycipitaceae; genus Akanthomyces; species Akanthomyces dipterigenus. The sequence continues at coordinate 26,354 of JARJRE010000083.1, read as the reverse complement.
CAGCTCGTTAACTTCTATTCGATTATGCTGCTCGCTTCGATTCGCCTAGTTGTAGCGCTTCTCGAGCTGCAAGGAATTAGTTCAACGTCCAGTGTCTAGGACAAGCGGTGTTCTGGCTTACCTTCCAGCCATTAGAGAACTCGAAGCCGAATGGAGCCTCGGGCTTGTCTGTCTGCCCTCGGGGTCTCCCTGTGAGACGGTTGTCACGCTCCATCATTTGCTGTCGAATCGTCAACGCTGCTTGTCGCGCGAACAGGAACATATTGAAGAGTCGAGGCTTACCTTGTCCCACTGATCGAGAGAGTAGCGAGGACGCTTCCCATCGTTCTGCCATGTGCGAATAGCAGCGAGGCCAGTTCCCGTGGCACCAAACATCTAAGAGAGCTCATTAGCTTCCGGCGCCCTGTCTCATAGGCAGGTATTCTCCATAGCATACGACAACCATGATGGCGTAAGGCAAGAAAGTCTCGAAAGGGACGGGCATGTTTGCAGCTTGTCGTGGGCGCGGAGTAGATCAATGCGTAGCTGTCAGTTGAATCGTACTTAAATAAACGGATTCCCCCTGCGGCTAGGAGCCAATCGATGTCGTGGCGGCGTTTTTGCTGTCGAGCGAACGGGCTTGACGATTCGTCGTGAACAAAGGCTCAATTCGGCCTTGGCGTAGCTTGCTCCAATGTTGGCCTGAGGCCCCAATACCAGGGACAGGAAATGCGCGACTGCACAGTTAGTGTGGTGTGGAACGCGCACGGCCCCTGACACCAGAGATTGCTGGCTCAGCCGGCCGAGGGGCCGAATCGCGCGCACTGTACGCCGCCAACCGCGACACTGGCACTCTCAAGATCTGGGAGACGCGCCAGTCTGCTCAGAGTACAAACGCGAGTTTTTCTGCCATCCCAGGTTCGCGCAAGCTGCATCTGCACGGTCAAATTCGTAGTACTGCGCTGAGCCCCATAGGCTGACCTGACACATGAAAGGCTCCCCTATTCGCTCTTTGACGAGAATCGCGCCGTCGCAACGACACGATGCCTGCAGCTTGTCGCAGTCCTACAAACAGTTGCAAGCCACAGAATTGACTGATATGCACACATCTGAATAACCCAGAATATTCAGTAGAAACTGCTAGTCGAAAACAGAATGGCCAGCGCCCAGGATTTGGAAGAGCAGCTTCAGCAAAGCGTCCTGATTTCAGAAGATGGCGCGTACGAGTCGGCTCTGTCTGAACCAGGGGCAACAAATTCGGCTTCACATAATGATGACGAAGAATTGAGCGATCGTGATGCATCCGGGGAAGAAATTGAAGAGGTGGACGAGGATGCCGAGGGGGAAGAGGACAATGATCTTCTCCAGCAACAAATAAACTCGGGACATCGTTCCATAGTTGCCAGCGCGAAGCCCCCGAGTGACGACGACGACGACGATGACGACGACGACGACGACGAAGAGGAGGACTCTGACGATGACGGTGTCGATCTCGTCAAGATACGGCCCGAATCGGACGACGAACGCGGCACCGAAGCTTCCACGCACGAGAGCGAGGCTGGGGAAGACGAAGAGGCAGCCGGCTGGGAGGAAGAAGTAGATGAAAGGGACGAGGAGGATGAGTCTGTCGCTAGTCTCAGCAATGTTTGTGCATTTTGCAAACAAGATGAGGAGCACGACCCAAGCGAAGACTTTGAAGCATATTTATCATGCAAACGATGTGGTGACCACGCTCACCAGCAATGTGCTCGAGATGCAGCCGCAATGTCGGAGGAGAATGATGCTTCAAACTGGAAATGTCCCGAGTGCATCGATAAATCATCCGACGAGGAAGATGATGCCGACGCCGCAAGCGCTGCTGCCTCGGATGCAAAGGCATCCCAAGGAAGCGGCGGTACAGGCACCATCTCTCGCGCAGGACGCAAGAGAAAATCCTCGCCTCTACAAGACGAGGATGAAGACGATGTGATTACAGTTCGGAAGCGTCGACGAAACTATTCCGTCGACGCCAACTCAACACAAGATGCGACAGAGGGTAATGAGCCCGCACGAAATCGTACGGCAAGGCAAAAGACTACTCGACAACCCCTCGTTACAGTTGAAAAGCAATCACGGCACTCTTTGGTTCTTAAATTCCGTGTCCGACCAGGCAACCTAAAAGAGTTCTTGTCTCGCCGGCGCCGTGACCGGAAGCGTACGAGCGCTGTCCGAACGCCGCGACCAATTACACAGCAACCCTCTTCGGCTAGCTTCGATGTACAGATCTCGGCCATGCCAACCCCATTCAGCTCTGATGTTTACTCTCAGCCCTTTTATTCGTTCTTCGACAAAGAAACGGACGAAGCAAAGGGCAAACCCTATGGCGGTCTATTGACCGAGGCCGAAGCCGATACGTCCAAGACTTTTCCTGCACTTGACGACCGCAAACGCTTTGATAAAGCCAAACAACAAGCCGAGGATGAGTGGCGAGCGCGTGTGCTCGCTATGCAAGCGGAACAAGATATGCCCGTCCGACGTCACAAGAAGAACAGCGAGCACGCGAGTCAAATTGAATGTATCGAGTTTGGCGGGTGGGAGATTGAAACGTGGTACGCGGCACCATATCCTGCAGAGTATAGCAGAAACCGCGTTCTCTACATATGCGAGTTTTGTCTCAAATACATGAACTCGGATTATGTCGCTTGGAGGCATAAGCTGAAATGTGGAACCAAACACCCGCCGGGCGATGAGATTTACCGAAACGACTCGATTTCTGTCTTTGAAGTGGATGGGCGCAAACATCCAGTCTACTGCCAAAACCTCTGTCTTCTCGCCAAGCTGTTTCTTGGATCCAAGACACTATACTACGACGTGGAGCCCTTTTTATTTTACGTCTTGTGCGAGTACGACGACTGCGGATATCATTTTGTCGGCTACTTCTCGAAAGAGAAGCGGGCAAGCAGCCAGAACAATGTCTCGTGTATCTTGACGCTTCCGATACACCAACGCAAAGGCTACGGCAATTTGCTCATTGACTTCTCCTACCTTCTTACACGAGTCGAGGAGAAGACTGGATCGCCAGAAAAGCCGCTCTCTGACATGGGCCTGGTGTCGTATCGAAACTACTGGCGACTGCGGCTTTGCCGTTATTTTCTGGACATTGTTGAATCTGGAGAGTTTAAAACGAGTGGGTTGAGCATAAAAAAGATGTCCAACGACACTGGCATGACGCCGGACGATGTCATTTCCGCTCTCGAGGGTCTTAGAGCTCTTGTTCGTGATCCTGAAACAAGGCTCTACGCCTTCCGAATAGACTTGGAGTATTGTCGCAATTATTGGGCTAAATGGGACTCCAAAGGCTATGTCAGGCTTAAACCAGAGGCCCTGGTTTGGACTCCATACGTGATGGGTAGATGCAATGCCGTTAACTTCGAATTTGGACCACCCATCAACGCTATCGCCCCTCGCGAGGACGACGAAGCCAAGCTATTGGAAGGCTCGAATGGAGTCAACACGAAGAAATTGGGGCAAACGAACGGAAACAAGGCCCAATCTTCCGGTGATCAAACCGAAACTGCCCCGAGGCAGACAATACCCGTCGAAAAAGCTGATGTAGAAGAAAAGGCCATCAAGTCTGAGGATGAGCAGATGAAAGACGCCGGCGAGCAAAGCACGCAGACGTGGGATGCTGCCTACAAGGATGTCCCGGCCACTCGATTCGAGGTCTTTCCTGCCCTTGGCGGAAACCGCCGAGAACGCAACCGACGCCGCTCATCGACCAATAACGGCGTTGCTCGAAAACGTGGCCGTCCACCACTGAGTCGTGCACGGAGCAGCTCTTCTCGACGGAAAAGTGGTGGCACAGGCCGTGGCCCCGGGCGATTTCCAAAGGGCACTAAGAAGTCTGACTATGGCAACGCAGATAGTGGGCCCGGAATGCCGCCTGGCTGGCAAGGTGAGGAAAAGACGCAAGCCGGTGGCAAGAGTGTCGATATGACCGTGGAAGAGGAGTCTGCTCAGGATGAGGTACAAGTCCAGCTTCTCGAGTCGGCTCGGGGAAGCGCCGCTGCAGAGGACGACGAGGAATCAGCGGAAGAATCTGGTGCCGGACAAGGTGATGAGGAAGAAGAGGACGAAGAAGCAGAGAATGATGCCGAGGGCGAAGAGGAAGAGGCTGAAGAAGCGGAGGCTGAAGAAGAAGAGGAAGAAAACGATGACGAAGAAAGTGATGGACATGATGATGCGGAGGAGGAGGCAGAAGGGACAGAGGACGAAGATGGAGACGACGTGGAACCAGAAGCCCAAGAAGAAGGGGACGTTGACGCCTCTGGCGAAGAAGAATAGTATTCAGCAACGGACTTGTATCTGTATAATAACTAACGGACGGGGCTTCAGATTTGAGATTTTGCGATTTGATTTCGGCGGACATAGGGGCGTTTTGATCAAATTTATTAGATGACGGGGCAATCCTGGTTCAGGGCATGGAGATGATGTCAATTGACTTTGGACTTGAGATTCCTACCAGTGTGCTTTTGAAGTCAAACCGAACATTGCGTGGCGGACCAGGGTAACCGCTAGCTCACACCATGCTTATTATTCGTTGGTCTGGTTTGAACCATTCAACTCAAACCGGGTGCATCACAGCATGAGTACCAAATAATGTCGTATCGTAGTAGAGGCTGTCTGAGATGCTGACAGCGAAAGGTCAAGGTACAGTCTGTTGATTTCTCCGCACCGGGCCGCCTCGAGAAAGACGGGCAGGACATCTCTGCTCTCTGCCACCGAGCGAGGCAGCTGCTGGCTCGCACCCAAGATTGTGACGTACCGTCCAGCGCTGAGCTGCTGCAGCTTGTGCTCGAGATGCAGAAGTTGACCAGAGAGGCGACACTGTGGCGCCAGACGCCCGAGTGGTCTTTTACAACGATGGCAAAGAGCGGCGACTTGCAGCTACCGGATGAGCTACTCCATGTGCTGCCGGAAACGCCGCAGCTGCGCCGCGACATCTGGATGGCGTATGAGTGGAACTACCACCGTACCGCGCGCATGATTCTGCATGGACAGCTCCTGCAGTGCCTGGGAGAGACTGTATTCCGCATGGAGGAGGGGCAGGCGCAGTCTGGCAAGCAGAGTGAGCGGTCCCTGGCGCGGGAGCTTGGTAGGCAGATGGATATGTCGGTGGCGATTGTGCAGATGCTGGCGGACGAGGTAGCTCGCCACGGTGCCGCAAGCCTTTGGGCGACATTGACGCCAGTGGCCGTCCGGCGGAGGAACCGGACCGGCTGCCGGGGTGCCGGGCGATGGGCGCGTACCTGCTGCTGTGGCCGATCAAGATCCTCAAGGGCGCGGAGGCGGCGACGAGTGAGATGCAGAAGCACGCTGGGCAGCCCCGTCTAGGAGAGGATACGCGACTGCACGGGCATGAAGAAGAATCTGGGGGGAATTATTCATTATGTGATGTGCCTGAAACTCTATCGCTCATTGCATCTTTCCACACGTTTGCATCCAACCTTTCTTGCCGTGTTGAGGGTTCTCGAATCTTAGTCTCATCCTTGTCTATTTCGGCACGCCTCTTGAAGGCCGTCTCCTCCAGCACGCGACCATCCGCCAGCCTGACCCTTTTCCGCACCCACCGCCGCGCACAAGATCCGGCACACCTCGTCCGAGGCCGTCGGCGTTGTAGCCGTTGCGCACAAGGCGGGGATTGGGCAGAGAATTGTGGCTGGTAGTGGTGGTGGTGGTGGAGGACATGACGGTGATGTATGGTGTGAGTGTGCAAGTGGTGTAAGTGGTGCAAGTGGTGTGAATAGAGGTGAAGGAGTTGTATAAAAGGTTTGGGTGCGACTGATTATATAAGGAAATAAATCTACTGTGATGAGTTATCATAATCAAATGGAAATGTTGGAAATCCCCATATACTTGCACTCGAACGTTGTGACCTTGGCCTGCTCTCTGTTCGACGCAGATTTAGCCTGCCGACGTTGTCGAGGGTTGAGGCCAGCATGACAGGGATGCTCGCAGCGCTTATTAATAAGTTACCGCTTTGAGTAGGGCGGGCGAACTTGCCTGTCAACGCCATGCCATGTTGTGTAGGGTGACAAGACTGATCTCGGGTGGTAAATATGGGATTCACCTCGCGTGCTGGCTGGTTCTCAAGAGCGAGCAGGGAGATGACACACGGTCAGGTCCGCGTCGGCCCCGAGCGGCCTGCCACAGGTATCTTTGTCTACCCCCAAATGCCTCGAATGAGTACGCGGCCAAAATGCATGCTGTCCAGCCAACACAGCATTTGAAAATGACAAATGGCCGTCTCGAAGTGGCTGAGCGTAAGAATACCTTGTGTTGCGTAATTCTTTCTGGTCGGCCAGCAGGCCTTACTTTGCACCTTGTCGACTTCACAGTTCTACACACCACTGACATTCACGAAGGAGTTTTAGGGAAATGCCGTAATCATCTCACCCTCTTTAGGATCCTTCTTACATTCAAGCCTCTTGCTCCATGCCAACCTGTCAGCAGAAACACGCAAATAGCCGAAATATGCTCTGTGATCAAATACGCCCTCAACCACCACCCTCCATCTCCCTCCTCCTCTCCTCCCAGAAGCCCTTTCCATAACTCACCAAAATCTCCTCCCCTTTCCTGATCCCACCACTTCCCCCCGTCGCGCCACCCTCGTTCCTCCTCCTCCTCCCCCCCGTCCCGGCCCCCAGCACCCACACGCCCACGCACATCTGCCCCCATCGCTCGCAAAACACGACCCGAAACTCTGCATTCGCGCGCGGCCCGACGCCGCGAAAGTCATTCACGAAGCGCGCCTCGTTGCCCTGCCGCGCCGCGTCCACCGCCACGTCCGCGTCCCGGTCCAGCCACAGGTCGTAGTCGGACGTTGTCGTCGTCGTCGTCGCCGCCGTGTCTGTACTACCGCTGTGCACGCGCCCCAGGTACGCGAGGATCAGGCTGCCGGGTGCGAGGTGCCGCGTCGCAAAGAGCCCGTGCTGGCCGTGGGCCGGGTGCGACGGGAGCTCGATGGCCTGGATCCTGACGCGCGGGCAGGGCGTGGGCGTCGCCGAGGCGGGGATGATGGGGATGGCGCTGTGGCTGCTGTCGGAGGAGGAGGGCCGCGTGCGTAGAGCGGCTACGTGTGTCGCGGTAAGGTCTTTGCTGCGCAGAGGGGCTGTGAGATAGGGCAAGGTGCTGGGCCAGTTTTTGGGCTGCGACATGGTTACGTGTATCCTACGCGGGAGAGAAATGTTGACGTGGAAGATGGTTATGATGGATGGTGTAAGTGAGGGGGACACACAGGTATACGGCTGGGCCTCCCCCGCTGGACCATAACTTTGGAGTGAAGAGAACGTCGGACAAGAACGAGGCCACGACAGAGCTCAGCGATAATCACTCAGTCGTCGGAAACCAATAAATGAAGAAATGAATCCTATCTAATTGCACGAGATGTTCTACAAAAGTTTTGCTTCGCCATCCTCCCTCCCCGAGACGCTCCAACCTTCGTTCGGCTGAAAAGCGACTTGTGAAATAAAACAAAAAAAAGGCAACGAATACACATGCGCGCGCAACCTCGGTTTTTTCCCTTCTCTCCCTTTCTTACATTCCCGTAAATTAGCCCTTGCGCCATATAGGCTTCATCCGTATATCAAAAAGCAACAGAAAAACACTTTCCCCCCTTCTAGTGAGACACCACCTCACGATATCTGTCCAGACCCAGGTCCACAGAGTAGGCAAGCAGTCGGTCCTGCGTTAGCGGCAGATGCAAGATTCTGGAACGAAGGTCCATATCCTGCTTCTTCTGCGCCATCTTGAGGATTTCTCTTGCCGTCTCATCTGCCATGTCAGAAACGGCAGCATACCGCAGAATCTCCCTGTCCGGACCACTTTCGCTCATGGCGTGCAACCCAGCGAGCAGTCTCTCCAGTAGCGTAGATGGAATACTCTCCTTGTTGCTGCGATGCTTCATGAGAGCGATAAAATAGCCGTAAATCTCTCCGCCAGCGGGCCAATCCGATATATTGTCTTGGCGGCCCTCAAACTGCGAAATGAGCTCGGACAGGCCAGCGTAGTTGCGCTCCACAATCGCGCGAGGAGCAACCTGGTTCACCAGCACACGGTGCGCTTCCTCATAGGAGCCAGCGCGGAGCAGGCACTGCACTTCACCCGACGCATCCTTCTTCACACTGCGCATGTACAGCGCCAGAGCTTCCCAGATCCAGCTGGCAGGGATCAGCAGCTTCTCCGTGAGCGTGGTGAAGTTGGGTCCGTTTTCGGCGCCAATTCGGGCGGCGTGGCGGCAGAGGTGCTCCTGGAGAGCTTGCTTGCGAGCGGTCGCGTCACGCAGATGTAGTAAAACAAAAATGGCCTCCAACCATTCGCCGCCGCTGGTCAGCTGCGCAGCATAAGCGACAGTTGCAGCGTCGGCCTTGACGGCGCCATCTTCTCCGTATGAGACCTTTCCTGTCGAGACGAGTGCCTGGCCCAGTTGCCATGAGAGTCGAGCATCCACCGGCGAGAGTTGAGAGTTTTCCGGACGAATAATCGCCTCGAGGTCGGCCTTCGGCTGGGCGTATAGCTGGAGGAGGCCCCAGAGAAGATCCTGACGCTTGCCCAAGTCCGCGTCATTCCAGACGGTTTTGATGTTTCGCTCCATATACCACGGCATTGGAAGGTCCTCTTTGTCCTGCTCAATGTCATCTTGGAACTTTGTTACCGCAGACTTGGCATCTTCGTCCTTGTTCAATGTGTACCAGAGGCGCATGCCAAAAGCTTGTCTCCAGTCCAGTCCAAACTTTTTCGAAATGACAAACGAGTCCATGCGGTCCTCAACAGGGACGTCTTTCAGGCCCTCGCACACGCAAACGTTGCCACTGAGCACCTCACATATCGTTCGAATGGCCTCCGGGAATTCAGACAGCATCTTGGAGTCTTGCCACGACTGGAGCTGCTCCTTCATTTCCTTTCTGGCCGAATCGCTGGTGCCAATTAGGGACACCAGAGTACCGATGCGAAAATTTTGTCCTTCCAAAAGATGCTTGCAAGCCTCCGTGATTCGATGGCCAGCAAGGCAAGCGACTGCCTTTTCTTCGCTGGTCGTGGCCATGCCAATGGCTGTGGAGGAGGCTTGCTCAACAAGCTCGGTCCAGAACTCGGAGAGCTTCTTCTTGCGCGCAATATGCTCAGGTGAATTGGAAGGAGAGTCATGACCAAAGAGGATGTTGGCGAGATCCCAGACTCGCTTCTCCTGCAAGCTCGCCGGGTCACCCATCTCCTGATGATGGAAAATATCCTTCAGGCTTGTTCGACGAAGAACAGCGAAAGGTGCACCGTCAATCACGCGGACGTCAGTCAGCTTGTCCTGAGCCTGTAGGTACTTCGTGGAAGGCTGGCCAGAGAACTTGGCCAGGCGAACTTCATTCGTCTCACTTCCCACGTCGAGGTTCTGGAAGCTCATGAGATCGACATCATCGTAGAGCAGTCGGCTTGATTGAACAGCGTCGCGTGCCTGAGTTACGACAAGCGTCTCATTCGGACCCCACGTAGTTCGGGGGGTGTTGTGAAAAGCACGTTCTTTTTCATCAATGTCGAAGGACTTGTCTTGTCGGGTATAAGGCCACTATTAAAATGAAACAATTTAGTATTGATTGGGATTCAGGGCTAGGTACAAATTGTCGTGGGAGACATTGTTGCTGTGCAGACGGGAAAGAAATGAAATCAGATTGTAACAAGGGTACCGACCTGGGGAAATCCCTTGGCAGAGCGAGAAGCGCGCATGTTGTCGCGAATAGGCTTGGGCTTCTCGAACAAGGAATTCATCAAGTCAATACTGGTGGCAAACCCACGACTCTTTTCCAGTGCTGCATTTGCGGCGATTCCTTCATTCTTGTCCATGCGTGCCATGCTGCGACGCCCCCAAGCAGAAGCCTGGAGATTGTCGCCTTGCTGTCCACCAACGTTCTTGGACGGCGATTGGTTCAGTTCGCGGAGTTCTTGTCTGTCGCGCTTCATCGGGCTGACAGTCTTGCGCAACATCTCCGCCCAATCGTCTCCATCCGCCACCTCGAGCCGAACAGGACCAATCGAATCCTTGATAGCTCGCATTCTGGCTCTGAGGATGCCTCCAGGAGTACCTCGTTTGGTATCCTGCTCATCCTCCGACGAGGCTTCTGCAAGCTCCGCGGCTTGATGCGGTCCGACCAAAGCTCTCGCCATGTCTTCGTCGTCGGACACGTCATATTCGTCGCCCGTGTCAGCAATATCCTCCATTTCTAGAGACAGTCTGACATCGTTGGGCGCCAAATCCGCGGAGCTAACCCCTAAAAAAGACTGATTTTGGGGTAGCTCCTCCTCGTAGGCTTCTTGATAATCAAAGGCACCAGGTACCCCTGTGCGACGAAAGAGCTGTCTGCTGCTCTCGCTTAGGACATCAGGCATCTCAGATGTGGCTTGGGGGGCAACTTCAACTTCCATCTCGCTAGGAAGCTGGGAATCGACATCTGTCTCGTCCTCATCGTCAGAGTCGTCCAGACCGTAAGTAGTAAAGTGCTCAACCGAGAACACCCAAACACCAGTATCTTTGTCATAATTTTCAAACGTGGTATCAGGAATACGTTTGAGACGCTCAATGTGCTTGGCGAAACGCTTGGGGTCACTGGTAACACGCTTCTCACGTCCGCCACCACGAGGCCAAGATTGCTCCAAGGAGATTCTCGCGGGAACATTGAGGCCCTTGCCCATGGGGGGCTTCTTAGCGGCGATGGGGTAGACAGTGGCAGACCGGGGCTCGAGCTGAATGATGCCACCGCAAATTTCATCCAGATCAATGCCGCTGACATCGACAGGGACCTTGAACTTGATCTCACCAACGTTTGCGCGACCAACCGTGAAGCCATCAACCCTTTGTCGCTGAATGCGATTCATGCCCTGTAGCTCGTCTTTGCTGGGTTGCATCCAGTACGGGCCAGGAGCGTTGTCAAAGCCGTTGCTTGAATGCGTGCCAACGGCAGCAGTGGCAGCATTATTGTCCTCCTGCACAACGGCGAGCTCGGTACTGCTGGAGACCTTCTCCATCTCGGGCGACTTCGTTCCATTGGCGGCAGGCCTGGGCTGGCGAGGAGTATCCTCAGCCTGTGTGCTCGGGCTGTCTTCGGGCGCCGGCAGGGCGCGGACCGGCGTTGTAGTCTCCTCGGAGTCCACATTGCTCGTGTCAAAGCTGACGCGCTTTAGCAGTTTGCGGTTAGTACCATTGCCTTCAGCTGCAGGCTTGTCCTTCTGGGGAGTAGTGAAGAGATCGCTGCGAATCTCACGGTTGATGACGAGCTTCTTGGATCCTGTACTTCCGTACCAGCGGGTGTTGGAGCTGGACGAGAAGGCACCAGGAGCGAGGATGCTATCCTCGCTGTTGAAAGTGCGGCGCAAGTTGTTGGTAGACATGCTCTTGCTCAGGCTTCCACTAGAGCTGGAGCCAAGGAGACTGCGCCCAAGACCGCTAGGAGTGCTGGAGATGCTGGCAGGGCTGCCTCCTGGGGTACCATAGCTGCTGTAGGAGAAGCCGAAGCCACGCTTCTGGGGAGTGGCGAAGCGCGAGGCGGAGGCAGGGGCAAGTTTGTACATCGGCAAGATGGAGCTCCTGCGCGGCTTGGAGCTGCCGCTGAGCGGCGTTGCCAGAGGGCCAGGGTTGGGGGGCTCGCTGCCACCCAGGCTGGCAAAGAGAGCCGGCGTACCGTAAGCAGACACGTCATTCAGGTTGGCGGTCAGCCCCAGAGGAGCATTGGAACTTTGCTGAGAGTTGCCCAGCAAAGATGAACCAAAGGCCGATCCCTGCTGGCTTTGCTGATTGTTGTTGGCACCACCGAAGAGAGAAGAGCCCTGGTTTTGATTGTTCTGTCCACCAAATACACTGCCGCCGGCTGGCTGACTTTGGTTTCCGAAAAGTCCACCAGGCTTCTGCTGATTATTGTTCGCCGCACCGAAGAGGCCACCGGACGAGTTCTGTTGGGTATTGTTCTGACCCAGACCACCACCACCGAAGAGGCCGCCAGATGTGTTGGGCTGGGCATTGGTGCTGTTTCCAAAGAGACCGCCGCCGCTAGCAGGCTTGGCTCCTCCGAAAAGACCTCCGGAGTTGCTTTGGCCAAAGGCAGAGCCAGTCTGCTGCTGGTTATTGTTGTTGGCATTACCAAAGAGGCCTCCACCGGCATTGTTGTTGGCAGCAGGTGCAGCGCCGCCAAAGAGTCCGCCGGTCGCGGGTTTGTTCTGATTTCCAAAGAGACCACCGCCAGTCTGCTGTGTTTGGTTCTGCTGGCCGCCAAATGCACCGAAAGGAGAGCTAGTGTTGTTCTGCTGCGTGTTCGTGTTGTTGGCATTTCCAAACAGACCACCGGAGGCTTGCTGAGTATTGGCATTATTGTTGCTGCCGAAAAGACCCCCGCCAGTGTTAGTCGCTGTATTCGCAGCCCCAAAGGCACCACCGGTTGCATTGCCGCCGCCGAAAGCAGAACCGGTAGCGTTGGTGTTGGCAGCCTGACCAAATGCACCGAAGCCAGTGCCGGCAGGCTTATTCTGGTTGGCATTGCCGAACAAGCCGCCTCCCGTGTTGTTCGCTGTGGCACCAAATGCGCCGCCGGTGTTGGTGTTGTTGGCGGTACCAAAAGCACCACCTGTGTTGCCGCCGCCGCCAAAGACACTGTTGGTCTGCTGAGGCTGCGCACCGGCGCTGCCAAACAGACCGCCGCCAGTAGCAGGCTTGTTGGCATTTCCAAACAGACCGCCACCAGCAGTGGTATTGGTGTTTCCGAAAGTAGAATTCCCCCCGGAACCAAAAGCTCCGCCAGTGGTGGTATTGTTGTTGCCGCCACCAAATAAGCCGCCTCCAGTGGTATTGTTCGCAGTATTACTTCCAAAGGCACCGGCCGTCTGATTGTTGTTGGCAGTCGCGCCGAATCCGCCACCAAAACCAGAAGAAACGCCGAATGCGCCAGTACCGCTGGCGTTTCCGTGCTTTCGGCCTTGGGCGTAGTCGACAAGTCGAAGCTCTTCAGCAGAGAACTTCTTGTAGGGATCCTGGAAGCAGATGTTCTGGAAGACGTTGGAGGTGGTTGAAGTGCCCTCCTTCTCGGTAAAAGCCTGGAAAGGAGTAACACCAGTGCCGGGAGGATCGCCGCCGCCTCCCAAGGCATTGCTTCCACCGAAGCCAGTGCTGGCGCCAAACCCGCCAGTCGTGTTGGTGGTGTTGGCGCCGCCGCCAAAGAGGGAGTTGCCGGTGGTCGAGGCGCCAAAACCCGTAGGTTTGGCCGCGCCAAAGACGCCGCTAGAGGTATTGTTGTTGGTGGTACCAAAAGCTGAGGGCGAGGCCGTGTTGGTGTTGCCGCCAAAACCTCCAAAGCCACTGGTTGTGCTGTTATTGGCAGTGGTGCCGCCAAACATGGAGCTGCCGGTCGTCGCCGCAGGGGCGCCAAACGCGGGCTTGGCGCCGAATGCACCACCTGCGTTGTTGTTCGCGCCGAAGCCGCCTGTGAAAGTTAGTCTCCGTACAATTGTTCTGTCATGAACGAGCTCGCGCGACTAGACTGGGAATCAAGCTGAGGATAGCGTACCTCCGCTGCCGAAGCCACCGCCGGTATTGTTGTTGCTGCCGCCAAAAACGCCGCCGCCAGTATTGCCACCAAAACCGCCTCCAGTGTTTGTAGCACCAAAGCCTGGGGAGAATATTTCATCAGCACATCACCCATCATAGGGATGGCTTCGACAGAAGAGGGGGAAAGCATGACGTTGGGACATACCTGTGTTTGTAGCAGTGTTATTCTGGCCGAAACCGCCAAAAGCAGAGGGCTGCGCCTGTTGCTGCTGGTTGTTGTTGTTCTGGCCGAAGCCTCCGAAGCCACCACCGCCAAACGACATGATGGCTGCCGCTGGGGATGAGTGGAATTATCGGTCTGATGCCCTTAGAAAGGGGAGTCCTGATGCAGGGCAAGGATGGTTTCGCGGCCGTGTGCACCTTGCTGCGTGTCTCCGGAGATCGATCTTTAATCAAAACGGGTCACGCGTGACGAATACATCGACCGGGAGGAGGAAAAACGGTGATGAAATTTCGGTCGATGGAAGAAAGAGGAAAGTCGAATAATGGGCGTCTCGTGGAGCTGGTACTCGGTTCGCGCGCGTCGGGAGAAATTTCGGCCTGAGAAAGCAGCGTGCCACGTAGCTTACGCGCCAAAGAAGAACAAGAGAAAAAGGTGAACAATGAATGTATGCTGAAAGTTGAGGAAGAAAAAGAAATACGTCGTCAGCCCGGGAGATGGCAAAGGGCGGTCGCGCACCGTGTGATGACCTCAAGCTTTTGCTGATTTGGCGGGAGAGTTCGCTCTAGCATCAAAGCTTTGGGAGAGGTGGGTGGGTTGAGGTTCGAGGTTGGTTTGCCCCAGCCTGTTCTTTTTTCTTTCGCTGACTGCAGTCTGCAGGTGGGAGTTTCTGGCCAGAGTGGGCGTGCCAATGGTTCTTCAGGCGGCTGGAGCTCACTTTATGGGGGGCAGCTTTCAGGTGCCCAGCGGCCAGAGCACAGGCCGCACTGTGATTCTGGGTGTCCTTCAGCTCTGCTGCACCCCAAACCGCCTGCCTGCCACTGGCCAATTCACTGCCGCTATTGGCCGGCGCAAGCTTTGCTTACTAACTCGCACCAATCACAACGCTTCAAAGAGATACTTTGTGGCAGGTGACCTGCTGCCTGGTTGTTGCCTACGAGGTAACGCGCTACCAGGTACCTGTATGACTGCAAGGCGTCTTCCAACAAACCTGCAAAAGTCGCGCGCGCGCGTCTGCACACCTCGGGTCGCGTCGCAAAGTGAGCACCCGCCAGCCATTCTTCATCGGCCATCGTCGGACCATCTTACAACCTCAGCTCTTGCCCTTCTCGTTTTTCCGCGCGTGAAATTATCAATCAGACGGGCGTGTCATTCCGCCTCGCTTTGCCACAAAAGACACTTTGCAAACATTTTCTCTATGAATTTCAATTAATACCTTTTTCTTCCTGGTGTCCTCTGTTTCTTTTGTTCCCACCTGTTTGGACGGACCTAGCTCCTTTTCTTTTTTGGACACACACACACACACACTTTGCACAAACCACACTACGATCTCCGTGGGCTTCAACGGACAACTCCGTGTCGCAATCATGGCCTCCAGACCAATGGGCTTCAACTCGCAGTCCATCACACCGCGACCCTTTGCCGGCCGCTCCCTCGCCGGCGCCAGCTCCGGCCAGGACCACCAGCGGCAGCGCCAACCGCCGCCGCCTCCGCAGGTCTCCTCCAACGAGGACTACGCCGGCATCCCCGACGAGGACCGCGAGCACATTGACGAGGTGTTTGACCTCATGGACATGAAGAAGAAGGGCTACCTCAACAGCTACGAGTTCCGCCACTCCCTCGCCGCGCTCGGCTTCGACCTCTCCAAGCCCGCGTACTTTGGCGAGCTCGAGGCCTACGGCACCGTGCCGCCCGACTGGCAGGACCAGCAGTGCCCCGTCAACCGCCTGCACGTCTACCTCGACCAGTTCCGCCTCTGCGCCTCCAAGCTCATTGCCGGCCGCGACCCGCGCGAGGAGGCCGCCAAGGTCTTTGCCATGTTTGACTATGACCAGGACGGCATCATCTCGGTCGACGACATGCGCCACCTCGCCCAGGACATTAAAGAGGACCGCAGCCTCACCGACGAGGAGATTCTCAGCATGATTGACCACCTTGACCACGAGGGCAAGGGTGGCGTCAACCTCGACGAGTTTATGCAGATGATGGAGGAGGCTGGCTAAAAGAATCAATCGACTCTTCTTTCATTCGCGACCCTTTAGTTTTTTCGACAAAAGCTCGACATGGATTGGGCGGAAACCTGACACACACACAACAAGGCACCGGCCCAACGCGGCCGCATAATCTACGACGCCCGCCGCGTCGCAAGCGGCGGTAAAAGGCGAAACTGCGAGAACACACTCCCGGCAACCAAAATGCGACCGGTGCAGCCCAATAGGCAAGACGGTGCTACATCGTGAGTGCCGCCGCTGGCTATGAACAGGCAGTGAAGCCAGTATTGTGGCTGGAGTACCAGCGCAGGGGTCGCGACAAAGGCGTTTGGGGGGGTTTCAACTTGGATGGATCTGTTTACCCTGGAGTTTCACGCCGCAGCTGTGATGGTACTACAGGGCGGTTCACAAAAGCGTGGCGTTGTTGGAGTTTCTAGCTCACGGGCTTATTATACCGATTGTCCAACGCACAGGACAAATAAAGTCAAATCTAGAATTTTGAATGCAAAAAGAATGCACCGTGCTGCAAATACGACAATTCACTCAAGGCCATCCTGTGTTGTTGAACATTGTTTAAATTGTCAGCCAAATAAATCCTTACTGTTTCGTCCACGCTTCACGGTCAATCTAGATACAAAAACTGACGCTGCTTTTTGCCCCAAAACAAACAATAGACAAACAATGGGTAATGAAAGCCAGAGAAAGAAGAGCAATTGTCCACCAAGCAACGCACGACGACTTCTGTTCAAAGAAGATTTGAAGGGCACAAAAGACAAGGGTACATGACGTGCAATCAGAGGCCACAGTGGCTAAAAGGGTTATCGAAATAATTTTGCATATTTTTCTTCGCGGAAAAAGCAGAAAACAAATTGCGAGGAGTGTGAAGTGGTAGCATTAGAGACCAAAGGCAATTTTGAAAAATATAGCCGTCGACCCGTGTCACGACCCCTTCCTCTCCATCCCCTCTGCATGTTAAAACTGAATCAAATCCTGACCAGGTTGCTGTTGCTGCCTTTGCGGTTGCTGCTGAGCTCCAAAGGGGTTGCTTTGCTGCTGGCCAGCTGCGCCATTCTGTCCTCCGTAGTTGATGTTGGGCATGCCTGTAAACTGCTGTCGCATAAAAGGGTTACTGCCCGTAGCCTCGGGCTGCAGTCTGGCGGCACCGGAGCCGGCACTGTTCATAAACACACCGGGGGCCGTGTGCTGCGCGGGAATTCGGATGTCGCCAGTGTTGCCGTACGTGTCCATGCCATCACCAGAAGCGAGCAAGGCGTTGAGTCTGCTCTCGTGATCGCTGAGCTCCTTCTTGGGCTGATTGTTGAGGCTGGTTTGAGATTGGTTAAAGTTCATCTGCGACTGCTGAGGTTGCGCCTGTGGGAATTGTTGCTGCTGTTGACCAAAACTAGACAGCGTCTTCTGTTCTGGAAGGGCCGAAAGCGTAGATACAGGTGATGAGGCTTGAGGACGGTTATTGAACTGAGCGAACGGGTTGTTGGAGCCAGTCTGCATAGGCTTGAGCGACTGCTGAGACTGGTTTGTGGCCCACGGATTGTTGCTGCCAGGCTGGGGCGTAGGCTCTAAGGGCTGCTGAGGCTGCATCTGCTGTTGTGCATAGGGGTTGAAGCCGGTGGGTTGTGGTTGCTGGAAGGAAGGCATTGACTGCGGCTGTGCCTGCTGCTGGCCGTACGGGTCCATGCCCATGCCCGTCTGCTGCATGCCGAAGCCGTTGTTGTTATAGTTGGGGAAGCCGGTCTGGTTGGGCATCATGCCGGTATGATACGGATTTTGCATGTACCCTGTAGGCTGGCCCATCATCTGGTTCTGGTCAATGGGGTTGCCCATGAAGTTGACTTGGTTCCCCTGTTGGTAGCCCTGGTTGAGGCCGGTGGGCTGGGGCTGCGAAGGCTGCGCTGGCTCATCGAAGCCGAAGAGGGCATTTGCATTCTGGTCCTCGAGATCGCGGCGTCGTCGTTCATCCTCTTCCTTGCTTAGCTTTAGCGCTTTTTCTAAATCAGGGTCGTCAGCGCCGCCGCCGCCGCCTTGCCTGCTTTCTCTCTTCTTGCGATCCTCCTCCTCCTGAGCTTTGCTGGCCTCGAGCGCAAGTCTGTATTCGGCGTCGTCTTCTTCGTTCTGCGGGCGTCTGTTGGGTCGTCGCTGGGGCTGCGAAGAAGATCCCATGTGCTCGGGCATGTGCTCCTCCAGTCCGGTAACGCGGGACTTCCAGGACTTTCGGTCGGTCCGCTCAGCGCGAAGACGTTCCTCGTCGAGGATCAAGGATGTGAGCTCCTTGGCGGCGACTCGGACTATTGTATTGCGTGGGTTAGCGGAAAGTTGCATTTGGCAATCTGTTCAGCGAGCGCCATACCATTCTGACCGACATCGCGCCCGTCTTCATCGATGTACTGGAATTCGCGGAGAGTCTTGATGACGTAAAGGCTCTGGCGGGCCCAGGTTACCACGAGCTCGGAGCCCTCGTGCAGACAGTAGTCGAGGACCTTGAGGGCCTTGAGAACGTGTCGCCAATTCTTGCCCTTGTCATTGAGACGCTTGTCGAGCATGTCCATAATTTCATAAAATTCGGTCGAGCTGATTGCCGCGGCGAGCGCGGTCAGTTGCAAGCCCCGCACGTATATGCCGCGACAGGAGACGGCGAGCAACGGGGGTGTGTACTTACGTGTTGAACGTCATCTGAGCAATTTCGCTCATCTGCGTGCCGGTCGGGCCCCATGGGTCGTTGCTGGTCGCTGGCAGGCGAGGAAAAAAAGGTCAGTACCGGATGCGCCGCAGTTTTGTAGGGGACAGGATGCTCGCAAGCGTGCCGCAGTGGCGTGGACAGGACAAACAAACCTTCGCGGACCTTGGCCTGAATGCTCGAGTACCCATGGGTCACATTTTTGATGCTTCGCATAACCTTGGACATGATGGGCGACTGTGGTGCCTCGCAAGAGGACTGCGGTGATGTGCTTGAAAAGGTAGCAACGGTGGTTTCGGGAGGGCCGCGAGCGTCGTCACTACCTCGCCGACGCTAAGCCGAAGCGCCGCGCTGTCGAGTCTATGATGGCGCGGGGGCTGTAATCTCTTGGGGAGGGCAAGTCTGCTGGCGGGCGTAGCGTTTCTAGGAGGCGCGGTAGCAGGCTGCTAGTGAGGCTGGAGTGAAGGTAGGAAAATGATGCTGGTGGAGGTGCAAAGGGCTGGCGATATGGGCAATGGTGGAGAGAATATCCCCAAGAGGTCGGGGATGGAATGAGCAGCGCCTGGCTACCTCTTTGCGGTCGTGACTCGTGGTGGGTGTGGCTTGGAGGCTTGGAAAGACGGACGGCGCCTTTGCCAGCGCAAAAGAGGAGCTGTGACAGAGACCACTAACTAGAGGCCCTAGGAGGCCCAAAGACTGTCGAGCCATCATGTCGCTCTTGGCGCTAAACATAACTTTATTAGGGCCATCTGCAGATGCTACAGTGGACATGACAGTGACCCTCTGCTGTATTGTGGCGAGCAACAGCGCTGCAGCCGGCATGCCATGCAGGTGCGGGCCGCTGTGGCTCCCGTGCGCTTTGTACTTGGGCACCACGCGAGCCTTTTACGCCACGTAGACTGTAACTTCAGACCATTTTGACGGCCTTGTTGCAAACAATGACCAAAATTGCCAAAGGACCATCATCCGCCTCCCCAGACGTCTCCTCCTGCAGACGTCGCCGCTGCATCTGCCCAACATCAGCCCACTAATGCGGTGCCTTTATGCAAACGCGCATCCCGTCCAATCCAACTCCCCTAGTGCACAAAATTTTGCGCCTAATGCCAGGTACAATTAAGGGAAATGGGTATAACTACCTACGCAGCAAGTGCTACACGCAAGCTGGAGAGGCGACCCGATGACGACTCGCCCCAAACTTGGCTCCAAAAGTAAAAGCGGCCGGCGTGTGGCGACATGCGCCTCGACACCAGCACAAAGCTGAAATGCAAGGTATGGCGATGAATCGGTGGAGAAATTAAAGACCACAAAGACACTAACTAGAGAAATGAGTTCAAAAATCTCGACAAAGAGTTACGCCCGGCTTGAATGCCATCCAACGCGCAAACTTCCCTTCAAGAAGCACTGCCACACCCTCATCTTGGCAGAGGCGCATGTGCCTACCTCGCTTCCACATTCATCTGCGCCTGAAAGGAAGAAAGTAGAGATTCCAAATTCAAAATAGGCTGTTCTAGACAGAGGCCATCTTCAAGCTATCAGTCAACTAGTTATCCGTGTGTAAATATATATTGAAAAAGCAACTGGCAAAAAAGCAGAAACAATCCTTGAATCTCTGTATCAAGATCAGCCACCCAATTATATAGTTGAAACGCCTGTGTATCGAAATATTCCAAAAAAAAGACCACGAGACAATGCTCGATACGACACATATATGCACACCAATCTCACCTCTTGCCACCTCTCCCAACCGATGCTTTGCCCGCCGTGGCTTTCCCTCCCCCATGCGGCTTGGGACCAGTCGGTGCCTTGGAGTGCTCTACACTGTCGGCGGCGTCCTTGCCTTGGCTTGACTTGTTTGCGCCGGCAGCAGCATTGCCGCCACCACCGCCACCGCGGCCTCTTCGTCCGCGCTTGCTTCCACCATCGCCCTTCTCCTTCGCGGGTCTGGCAGAGCGTTGCGCCGCCTCTTCCCGCGCGCGACGGCTTTCCTGATCCCACCACTCTTGGAAAGCTTGCTCCTGCTGAATGTCCTGCAAAGAGCGTTTAGCCACGGCCTCCTTGACCTGCTCCTGCTCACGTCTCTGCTGCCCGATAATGTCTGCCAGCGTCGCTCCTACAAGCGGCTCCTCTTTGCGCTCTCGAGTGATGTACGACTTGGAGTGTGGTACAAGGGGGCTCGTCGCGTGATGGCCGCTAGACGCAGACGAACCTGCAACGGCCCGCCGGTTGCGGTTTTGTCCGGAGAACTTGGTATCAGGCGACGCAGTGCGGCGTTTGGCCTGATGCTCCGTTTCAGCAGCAACAAGAGGCTTTGCATTGGGTACTGGCCCTCGCCCTTGAGCTTCGGAGGCCATAGCTTCCTGAAGAGATGTCTTGGGAGCTGGCGATGCTGCCTTCCATGGCGCTGGCTGGCTGCCCGACAACACGGGCTGCCATGGCTTGGCGCTTATCTTTTCGTTTTCTGCCGCAGCTTGGAGCTCTGCCTGCTTCTGCATCTGTCTCTTGCGTTCTTTTTGTGACATTTTGGCTGGTGTCTTTGGCGACGGTGCATCCCTGGATGCGGCCGCTAGACTCGTCGTCAGGGCAGACGTGGGTCTTGGGGACACTTCGGACATGATGCCGCGTAGATCCAGCTTTGTAGTCGACAGAATAGGCGAAGCCCAAGGACCGCTTGCTTTCCGTGCGGAATTATTGGCCGGCGTCGTCGGCGTCGTCGGCGTCCCGCCCAGGTTTCGAGATGCCAGGAGCACTGGCATGGGGGCAGGAGAGCTCGGTGACTTGGAGAATGAGACCGGTTGTCTCCTCTTGGACTGCTGCCACGCTGCCTCTGGAAGTTGTGCCATTGGCTCCACGTCCAGGTCTAATTGAGGGATAGGGGAAAGCGAATTCGGACAAGGTTCATCGCCATTTCTGGCCACATCCTCGTCCATATCAAAGATGAGATCTCCATGGGATTCTTTGGGTTGCAGGCCGGGGCTGAATGGCTCGTTCCGGGCAAAGCTAGAGTTGCGTCGACCTCCGTCAGGCGTTCTCGACAACGCCGCCACCTCATCCAAGCTACCGAAGCGTGCGCGATAGGAGGAAGACGTTTTCTTTTCCTCTTCTCGCTGCGTGGCTTTGAAAGCAAATCCCCTGACACGGCGTTGACGCTCCTCCTCGATATCGATGAGAAGCTCTGGGTATTTTTCATGCAGAAGCAGCTCCGCACGCCCGCTTCGCACAAATGGGAGTCGGGCGAGCTGGTTCTCGCGGACCACCTCGTCGAGGTCTAGCAGTACATCCTCATCCATACCGTCGAGATTGCCATTCTCCAGCATATTTTCCAACTGCAGGCAGATGTACTCTAGTCCCACGTCCTTGAACTCTGTTACGGAACAGACACTAATTTCATTCAACAGGTTGGCAATGTTGCGCGTGGTAACGAATTTGCCAATGACAGATTGGCAGGCTTGCGAAAGTCGATCGAGCATCAGCTCATTTGCAGTAGCCATGACATCCAGGACAATTTCGGAGAACTCATCTAGGGATGCAGAAGTTACATCCTCAAAAAGATCTTCGCCAACATCACCGTAGATATACTGAATGACCATCATGAAAGTCTCTGGGTTCACGTGCTCAAGATCGACATCGGTGAGGCCCTCAGTAGCTTGATCCAAGCGTCTGCTGGTGAGCCATCCACCTTGTGAGCGACCGTGGAACATGCCTTCGAAGAACGGGCACCGCTGGCAAATAAGCTGGCTATGAACAGGAAATTCTTCGCCATCAAGCTGCACCATAATGTCGCCATCCTCGAAAAAGCGCTTGTCAGATATGACGCTTTGAAAGTCCGAATCCAATGAGGGTTCAACGCTGCCTTGTAAGCGGGCTGCGCTTTCCAACTTCATCATTTGTAGCTTGGTAGCCACCTTCATTAGCTCAACTCTGACCTGTCGGTAGCGGTGCGCCACGGTAGGGGCTTCTTTGGTGTATTTCCAAACAGGCATCATATTGTCAAGGTATGAAAATACCACAACGTTCAGTAGAGTAAGTATATCAATCTGCTGGAACGTCAACAGGAGTCTACCTGCATCCTCGCCCAATGTAAACACATCTTCACTCGACTGGCAGCCGTTGCGACGAAGCTTGGACAAAGCAGTAAGCACGACGGGACTTCTGGCAGACAGCAGCCAGCCGTGTACCGGAATTTTGATATCAGGGGCAGCTGTCGTACAGACGCGAAGATCGATGTTTTCAAATTGCGGCGAGCCGAACTGTAGCATTTGCGCGAGGTCTGCTTCAATGTCCGGCGATTTCAGCAGTTGGTGAACAATAGAGCCCTGTTTTTCTCTGACAATGGCTTCGTCCCAGGCCTTGCGAGAATCCTTCGAATCTGGTTTGGGCATGGATGCTTCGAACTCCTTTAGACACAAAAGCGAGCCAATGTCGTCCCAGATGGATGCTTTTGCAACAGAAATCTCTTCTGCCATGACTTTGCTATCGTTTCGTATGGCTGCAAAAGCGCCAAAAGTCGAGCTTCGGACTTTTGTGCAGTTGGTAATGTATGGAACACGCTCGAATTTGAAGTCCTTCTTCTTGGCTCCAGCGCCGAATAGCACCTTGCCCTTGGTGCGCTTCACTCGCTTCCATACAGCACCAGACTCGGTGCAGATGATGACGGAGCCATGCTCCCCCACGCTCATGGATGTGACACCATCCTTGCGAGAATCCCATACACACTGTGGTTGCGTTATTGCGCCTTTGATCTTGGCCGGGTTCGTGGTGGAGCCATTTGGCTGATCGAGTTCGCCTTTGCTGTTAACAGTCATGGTGAACAGATCACCGCGAGACGTGACTGCGGCAACGGTGTCTCCACCGGATGCAATAGAAACGATCTCCTTCCTTCCCGACTCACGTCTGTTGGCATACGAGGAGAGGTTATAGTTTGCAAATACGTCGGGGGTTGGAAACTTGACCAGATTGTAGCCGTAGTTGGTAAAAACCCAGACGTTGTGGTTAGCCAGCAAAACGGTGGTGGCTTTGTCAATGGCAGACACCATGAGGATCGGAGCCGTCAATAGAGATGCGGCGACTCTGCGTGGCGTTGCTTGGATATCAAGGGATCGAGAGTCGGCATCCATGAGCGCAAGCTGTCCCACGTTGCGACCCCAGCAGAAAAGCGATGATCCAGTATGGGCAACGGAATGGAGAGTAGACGCGGCGATACCTTGGACCAGTTCTTTTTTTAGGGTTCCGAACACTTGACGCGGGACCAAGCTCATGGGTTCCTCGTCAGCTCTTGTGGGAGGAGGCAGAGCATAACCCAGCTGCGCGTCCGAGTTGAGACCCCATGTCCACAGCTCACCGTTGCCAGCAATGGCCATTGAGTGGTTCTGGCCGAGAGCAACTTGTCGAATTTTTTTGTCGGCTAGCGGACCTTGAACAGAAACAAATTTGAACTTGGTGTTTTCATCCCCAAGTCCAAGGCGTCCACCTCGACCAAGACCAGCAATGAACAGGTTACTGACAGGGTCCGTGGTCAAGACGGCAGTGTGTAGCTTGGACATGGCAACATCTTGAATAATGAGAGGACGGCTGCGGACCATGATTGGAATATCTTCAATGTTTAACGATGAAGCGACGAACTCAGCATCCTCTTCTCCTAGATGACAATCGTAAAACTTTTTCAGGAGGCCATCTGGACGCTGGAGGTTAATGCGCTCGGGATATTGGCGATCGTCTTCGTCTCCAACACCGAGAGACATATTTCTGTTGCTTCCAAAGATGAACAGTTCGTCTCCTTCGTTGGCAGAGGAGCTGAGATGAGTAGACTTTGCGCTGTTTGGAGTCATTAATCAACGGCCGAAACTTCCGTAATTTGCAGTCAAGCTCACAGTTCGTTGTAATCTCCTGTACTATCCCCACTGTCCGATTCGTTGTCGGAATCTTCGGTTATGCGGCCTCGGTTGAGGGATCGGGTGGCGATTGTCGAGTTGTAGACGTCAAACGGGCTGTTTCCTTCGTGATCTTTGGTCTTGATGAGTCTCCCAACTCGCCCTGCGGATGCCGCTG
Source organism: Akanthomyces dipterigenus (assembly GCA_030783385.1). Taxonomy (NCBI): domain Eukaryota; kingdom Fungi; phylum Ascomycota; class Sordariomycetes; order Hypocreales; family Cordycipitaceae; genus Akanthomyces; species Akanthomyces dipterigenus. The sequence continues at coordinate 1,872 of JARJRE010000083.1, read as the reverse complement.
TTCCAGAAAGGATGTGTTCCCGTTCTTTGGCCAAAACGATGCGCGCAATGGAAACATTTCCGCTGTATAGAGATCGGTGGAGGGCGTTCCAGCCGCTCTCTGGGTCCTGTACGTAGAGATCGATGGCGGGATGATCGACCAGAGCTTGAACAAAGTCGCGGGCGGTCGGGTCAGTCGAAGAGGCGGCGCGCAAGAGGACTGTGAGGCCGGCATGATCGCGGCTGTTAATTTCGGCTTTTCCGATAGCGTTGGTCGAGTCCTTGGCCCTGGCTGAGGCTTTGCGCGACTTGGCCGCGAGACGTGGCGAAGGGCTGAAGCCACCTGGACTGGGCCAGCCGACGCTGCCAATCACTGGGCTCTTGGATCCAGCCGGAGCTGCGGACCCGACAGGATCCAGTAGACGCCGAAACTTGTCGACATCGTTTTCCCAGTAATATTTCCACAGCAGGTGACTCATCGGCAAGTCGAGAGGTCGGACACGAGCTCTACACGCTTGACAGGGCACCTCGCTGTGGTTCTCAGGGACCACGGCGTATTTAAAGGTGCGGTTTCGAAGCGTGTGATGAGCTGTTTGGGTTTTGGCGAGGGCCTTGCCCTGTTGTGTGCGTGGCGCGGTAGGAGTCGGTGCTCAGTGATGCGACAGCGCGATGATGCGAACCCGGAGATATGGAAACGAGGTGTCGGAGTCGACGGGGATAGCGGATAGAGCGATTGTAGCAGTTGCTGAGGGAATACACTCAGAGAGGTCGCGTTGGTTTCGATGACGAGAGAATACAAAGCTATAGTTACGAGTGCGCGTATGGAAGATGTTGATGGGACGAGGATGGAACAGGCTGTCGCGATGCTGCGCACTTGAGAGCTCTTTAATTAACGTCTAATACACACTGATTCGGGATGGTGGGGTGTTGCTCTGCGCGTCGCGGGCGAGCAAGCCCTGTAGCGCTAAAACCAGGCAGTTGCGGTGCAGAGGCAAAGTGGTGCGGAGTACCTGGAGAGTACATGTGATGACGGTGCAGGGGCAGCGGGGCAGGCTGTGCATTTGGGGTACCTGTGGCCAGATTCTCAATTTCTGTGGCAGCGACAGTGGCAAGTGCGCTATAGTACCTAGTACCAGTACAATGCTACATTTATTCGAGGCTCACGGCTCTAATTGAGGATCCCACCCACAAGGTCTTGCCGCTGTCCAATCGCCTCTCCGCGCTGCCACCTGTGCTGCCGTCGACGGCCGATGGGCTTCAACCGTGGCGTCTGCAGGCACTCGCGCGCAGAGTGGCCAGCGCGCCGTTGAGAGACACATGTTGGACAGCACTGGCTGCTATTTGCCGGCGCTGTGTGCGGAGCCGCTCGTCTCGTGTGCCTCGTGATGTTGATTCCTGGAGGCTTGGATGGGTTCTTGTGCTTATTAACGTGACGCGTGCATGACGACGACGACAGGAATGAGCAGGTCTGAGGTGGCAGTTGTTGAAAGTGAAGCTACCCGAGATATTCCGAGTGTGTATCCTATTCGTATGTTTTCATAGAATGCGCCCCGTTGGTTGAGGACGGCGCGACGGGCCGTAACGACTCACGCCTTGAAGCAAATTGTCATTGCATCGTGGTCAGCCACTTCGCCGAGAAGCAGCGTGGGGGGAGCATCCATCGGCAGATGCTGGCCTCTTTAAACTGTGAGCCAAGTACAAACCAACACAATGTGCATGGACAGGTAGGTAGCTAACCACACTAGCTAGCTGTGCTCTCAAGTACGGATACGGATTACATACAGTAATCGTACCTAGGTAAACGCCCCCAGCTTCCCCATACTATTACCTTAATTACCGCACCCCAATTACTACATCGCGTGCACACTAGGTCGAGCACCTAGTTTATCGTGTG
>JARJRE010000082.1:0-57047 GCA_030783385.1 Akanthomyces dipterigenus | reverse complement strand
CGTCCTTTGTCTCGCCGCAGGGCGGCCGCGGCGCCGACGCCGCCGCGGAGCAGCAGCGCCTGTTTGACGGCATCCGCCGGCTGGCGGCGCGGCTGGGCGTCGCGCAGCCGCAGTACCGGCTCGCGCAGGAGCGGCCGAATTTCTTCAGCGGGCACGCCGAGTTTCCGCCGGCGTCGCGCGTGCCGACCGACGTGGCCGTCGTGCGGGACGTGCTGGGCAAGAGGCAGGCCCGGATCCAGATTGCGGCCAAGGTGCTGGCGTGGATGGAGCGGGAGGAGGCCAAGCGGACGGCGCAGACGGATGGGCTGCTGCAGTGAGGGCTGGTGGTTCTTTGCGGCCGGCGTCGCGGCTGGTGGGATTTATGTGATGTGGCGTTTGAGGTTGGCCTGTGAATGCCATGATGGATTATGAACATGTAGTTGTTGAATCAGCACTGCGGATTGGATTGTAGCCGCCTTTGCATAGTGCCTTTCCAGGCTATGAGAGATACATGATTTCTGGTCTAGACTTGTTGATAGGTCGTTCTGCTTTGGACTTGCTGAATGCCATGGTCATGGAGGAAGCAAACCATTGTTCCTTATCAAAAACTGTTGGACTAATATCGCCGTTTCATATACCTTTCAACACCATGACCAACGCTCAATGCCTATCCCTCTTTTTCCACATCCTCATTGTTCTTCCCGTCCACCTCTACTGCTCCCCCCTCGTCCCCTTCCCCTGCCGCCTCTCCCTCGCGGCCCCTTGCCGTGCGGCACCGTCCTCTTGACACTGCTCGGCAGCTGCGCCACCATCCGCCCATCCTCCCAGAGCACGCCCACGTCACCATTCCTGCCCTCGACCTTTTTGAAAAACTCGACGCCCAGCAGTCCGTCCTTGTCACCCTCTGTCAGAATGACCCCGTTATCACTTCGCCACCACGCGATGCCCGCCGCCATGCTCGCCTCGACGTCAATCTCAATCAGCAGCTCCGCGTCCCTGCGCATACCGCTGACCACGTCGACGACGCCCTTGTCCTCGGGCGTGCCGGCCGCGCAGTGGATATGGTTGCGGCCCATGACGCGCAGGCCGCCGCTCTCGACAATGGGCTCCCAAAAGGCGTAATAGGTGCCGTGGACGACGCGCGGGGGGATGTTGCCGGCTTGGGGCGTGAGCGCGACGAGCAGCGCTGCGGACTCCATCTTGATGGAGTGGCCCTGGTTGGCGCGGATGAGGTAGTCGCTGGGGCTGGTGGTGGTGGTGGTGGTGGTGGTGGAAGAGGTTGAGGAGGGCTTGAGGGAGAAGCGCTGCTTTTCGTTGGTGGCGACGACGTCTTGCACGTCGGCGAGCGTGACGCCGAGGGACTTGAGAGGACCCCATTGCAGCTGGGCGGGCGGATTAGCAAGCGTGTTCTGTGTGTCGGCAGGCAGGGTTTTACGTACCACTTTGTCGAGAGGAGCGTAGCCCTCACCGTCAAGCTTGATGCCGGCGTTCTCGGCCTGGTGTCGCAGGAGTCGTGACAGTGCGCGCGATACATCGCTGGAGCGTCCGCCGCTGCCACCTCCACGTCCGCCGCCTCTTCTGCGGCCACTGCCTCTGCCTCGGCCTCCCCCTTGACCTTGGACCTTGTCCATGATTTGGTCCTGGATATCCATGCTAGTGGTGCCGGCTTCAGCCATGGCGTTGTCAATATGAGACGTCTGCTTGGGTCGGCGAACAGCAAACTGTCTGTACGGCGAGACAGCGCGGGAAGCGGGCCTGCTGCCTACAGCGCACCTGGGGAGATATTTGGAGGTGAGTCTTGAAATTGTCAGGGCGGTGAGTCGTGGGAGCTGCGCATTCATTTAAAAGATTGGGTGGCGAGAGGTTGGCGCTGAGCTGAGGGTCTATTTTGTGCCTCGTGAGGTTGACTTGGACAAGGCCAGCTGTGACTGAAAATTAGTCACGCCGCTGTGGAGGTGCTGTGCTGCTCGAGTGTAAGTCGGTGCTGGATGCAAAAGGTAACCAGCCATCCTTTTTGTAAAATGATAAAATTTATTCTTGGTCGTTTTTTCAATGTATGAAACAGTTAGAGAGAGAAAAAAAGAAAGAGCTCCGAAGGAAACCGTTTGTCCGTATGTTCAAACAGCTCACCAATTTACTACCGCGGCGAGCTTGCTGGCTGTCTCCGCAATCTCTAATCTAATCAATAGATACCTGCAAGGCGCACTCCAACACCTTGCAAGTCTGAGCCACCTCTATACATCAAACCCCAGATTGATTAGCTGCGCATATCTTGGCCTGGGGGGCCGGACATGCACATCATCAGCTGCCTTTTTTCCGCCGGCGGAGCCATCCCATCAACAGGGTCCATTCCCAAGTTGGCCTGCAAAAGATGTCCATCTCGCCCCCTGTATTACCAACGATTTATAATTCCTTAAAAATAGAAATAAGCATCGACATCCATCGCTCCGGCTTTGTACCCACCATCCCCCCGCGCTCCCAAGTACTGCGCGCGGCTATTTCGCATTCATCCCAGGTGCCCTGATTGATAAGCGCTGTTTCTCTCGTCCTTCTTCTCCCACTTGGTCGCCGAACGCTGCCCGTCGTCATTCCACTTTTTATCTGTTTCGCCCACCACACTTCCGAAACCAGTCATGACATGTAAGCCAGCGTCTGCTGCCTCTTGTCCGTTTTTCATCCCCCGCGCAAAAGTATAAAGTTGTAGATGGACCTCGTCTGGCTCGTACTCGCCCTGCTCACTCCGTTTATGCTACGCTTCTTCCGCTCTGCTCCAAAGATGCCCGTCGGTCCCGTCATTGCCCTCTCCCACGGCGGAGGTACGTCTAACCCCCTCACCCCCCCCCCCCCAAAATTCCGACAGCAAGCCACCTTTTGGCTAACATGAAGAACCAACAACCAGGTCCGATGCCTCTGCTCAACGACCCCGGCCACAAGACCATCATCGCCTCGCTGCAAACCCGCATCCCCCAGATCCTCCGCCTCGACTCGCCCGCCCACCGCCCCCGCGCCATCATCCTCGTCACCGCGCACTGGACCACCCCGCACCCGACCATCTCCTCCGGCCCGTCCCCGCCTCTCCTCTACGACTACTACGGCTTTCCCGCCTCGACCTACGCCATCAAGTACCCCGCGCCCGGCAGCCCGGACCTCGCCGCCGCCGTCGCCGCCGCCATGACCGCCCAGGGCCTGCGCCCGACCCTCGACGCCACGCGCGGCTGGGACCACGGCGTCTTTGTCCCGCTCAAGCTCGCCGTCCCCGCCGCCGACATCCCCATCGTGCAGGTCTCCGTCCTCGCGAGCGAGGACCCCGCGCAGCATCTCCGCATGGGCCGCGCGCTCGCCGCCCTGCGCGACGACAACGTCGCCATTGTCGGGTCCGGCTTCGCCTCGTTTCACAACCTCGCCATCATGCAGTCGCTGCGCGGCCTCGCCGGTGCGCAACAGTCGCGGGATCACGGCTGGCTGGCTTTTAAAGCCAAGACGGACGCGTGGAACGACGCGCTGACCGAGGCCGTGACGACGGCGGATGCGACGGCGAGAGGCGATCAAGTGGCGCGGTGGCGCGAGCTTCCGCACGCAGACATGATGCATCCGCCGAGGGGCGGCGAGCACTTTATGCCGCTGATTGTGTGCGCGGGCGCGGCGCGCGACGACGACGGCGCGGCACGGACGTACAAGGATGAGTACATGGGCGTGGACATTTTTACGTACTACTGGAGCGCACCGGCCGTGACGGCCTAAAACTTCAGGAAGATGGTGAGTGTGATTTGCAAGAGCCTTGTTTGAGTGTATATAGCATCGACTTGAGCAGAATGTACATGTTTCTGTATTTCATTGTATATATCAGACGTCTCATGTTGCGGGCAGTGGCCCTGATATCAAGTGAGCTCTGTGAGCGGAGTGATCTGTTTCCCATCATATTTCATAAGTCGTCATGTATTAACAGAAAAGGGCATCAACAGCAAAGAACAAAAAAGTGCACAAGAAAAACTCAAAATCCTTCCGACGCAGTGCCGTTGTTCGCTGCCGGGGTATATTGTAAAGTCTGAAATGAAAAGGCGCTTTTGTAAATCAAAAGAATCAAACTCTCGAAAACTGAAAGTAAATCCGATGCCACATGCTATGTGGATGGCTCCTCATCATCAGACGCAGAGGCGTCAATGCTCGAAGGACGCGCGTAGAGAGGCTCCAGGTCTTGATAGTCGACGGGCGACTCGAGCGGGTAGGCGGGCGGGCTGGGCGGCACATCCTCGTAGATGGGCGGCGACTCATTGTCCCAGCTGACGCCCAGGCCCGAGTGCTCGGTGAGGACGACGCCAAAGTGCATGCGCAGGATGCGGCCGGTGCCGGTCGGCGTGGCCTGGTGGGCCTTGCCCTCAGGTGCGTACTCCTTGGAGACGATGAGCTCGAGCAGCAGCGAGTGGGTGACCTCGGTGCCGTCGGCCGTTTTGGTGTCGCACGCGTACTTGAGCTCGCCGGCGTGGTTGCGCGCCTGGCTGATGCTGTAGTCGAGCTCCATGTCCACGCAACCGTCGTGGCCCGTAAAGTCCGACTTCCATCCCTCGTGCAGCTGCTTCTCGCCAATGATGCGCACCTCGTTGCGAGGAGTGCCCTTGACGTCGCCGACGGTGCTGGCGGCGTGCGCGTGCTTGTCGCAGGCGGGGGCGACCGTCTTGATCGTCTCCTCGAGCTTCCACGTCACCTTTTTCAGCTTCCACAGGTCGACCGTCTTGACCTTTTCGTTGTGCGTCATGAGCCCGTCGAGCTTGAGAGTCAGCTTGTTGGTGCTGGTCGGGTGCACGACCGAGAGGTAGTCGGCGCTGGCCTTGATGTTGGTGGGTGGGAAGACGCGGACCGAGTGGTGGGGGAAGAGGGGCTCGGGGACGGAGCGCTTGACCAGCAGCGTGCGGTCAAACTTGAGCTGGATGGGCGTGGTGGTGCCGGTGGCGTTGCGCGAGACCTGGGCCACGGCCTTGAACTCGTAGGCAATGGAGACTAGGGGGGTGTTGGTGCTCGCGGGCAGCTCACCATTGAGCAGCGCAGAAAAGGGGAATGCATGCTTGCCGCGGTGCAGCTTGGTGGCGTGGTCGAGGAAGACCCATGCTTGCACCTCTGTGATTTTGTTCTGGCAGTCGGCGCAGTGGCTCTGGCACGGACGCTTGTATGTGGTGTGGATGCTGAGATTGGCCTTGAAGCTGTCCATCTCGACCACGTCGTCCTTGATGTCGAGGAAGATCTGGCCAGAGACAATAGCGCCGGTGCTGTCCTCGCGGGTTCCGTGGAAGATGATGGGCGGGCTCTCGATGCTCCAGTCGACGGCGGCAACGCTGCAAGACGCGGGGTTGAGCTCGCGCACAGGCGAGGTGGAGGAGCGGCCAAAGGGAAGCGAAAGCCTGTGGTGCTTCTTGACGGCCTCGATCAAGTCGTGCGGCTTGACGGCGTGCTCATCGGCGTCGGACTCGTAGGGGCTGCCGGAGACGGAGTTGTTCCTAGAGGATTCGCACGAGGCGTTGCGGGAGGCGGTGCGAGAGCGGGCGGCGTTTTTAATGTGCGAAATGTTGCCAGTCGAGGACCGCAGGAAGCTGGAGACGAGGTGAGGCATGCTGTCGGAGTCGGTGCGCTTGAGCGCAGGGTGTGGTATAAGTGGAAGTGGTGGTGAATTTGGCAGCTGTCGTAGATTCCAAAGGCCAATATCGCTAGACAATTGACGACACAAAGACTACTTATTAAAGTCCAGCGTACCCCTCCTTGAAGTTGCTCTGGCGTCTTGGATCGACAAGCAGGAGGGGCACGACTCGAGCCCTTGCTATGGCAGAGAAATTGTGGCTGCGAAAGGCAGGCTGGTTGTGGTGGTGGTGTCCGCTTGTCGGAGGTGCGAGTGTAAGCCAGTTATTTCGAGCTATACACTCATTCAAAATTTATGACAGCACGGGTGACGCTTGGCAAGGTTTCCGAGGAGAAATGTAGTATCGGCGTTTTAGTGCAGGGCGCCGCACAACGTCGATTGGCGGAGGCCGAGCTCGATGTGCGCTGGGTACTGGGAATAGCGCAGGATGTTGCAGGGGCTTGATCTAGCGGCTAGGGTATGTGCGATGCCGTGTAGCCGTGTGGTCGCTGGTTTTCGGGCTTGATGTGCTTGCTTGCAGGTCAAGGATCGGTTTAGCGTAGGAGGTGATGACGAAGACTGTGGTGATGGCCAGGCTATGAACCTATAGCTAAGCGGCGACGGGCAGGTAGCTGGTGGTAGTGTAAGAGGGATGATGCAGGCTGCAGTAGTTGTGATGCTGGGGAGCAGATGCAGGTGGTGTAACGCCAGTAATCTGGGGTAGAAGACGGGTAAAACGGTTCTAGCGAGATGAGAGAGTAGGCAAGAGGAAAGAAGCCGGGGAAGAGGGCATCGAGGAGTATTATACGGGCGGGTAGGAGTGGCATGAAAAATCAAGTGTCACAAGAGAGGACTCGAGCTTGGATTCAGTTTTTGTTCGCGGGCCAGAAGCCGTCGACGGCCGATGAGGGACCCAGAAAACATGTACATTGATGGGCCGCGATGGAGCCAGGCACCGGTACGTCCCCCTAGCGGCACCCCTAGACAGCAGGCTCACGCCCTCTTCCAGGTCCAGTCCCAGTCACACTTGAGCACAGAGTCCACTGTACTTGTCGACAGTGGAGCCGTACACGCCCTGGGCTCTGCGCAAACGACGCTGCCGGCTGCCAGCTGCCAGCTGCCCGAGCAAAAAAGAGTCACTCGAAAAGTTACTTTTATTGCAGCGGTCCCACCACTGCACTGGCCTTGTACCTAAATTTACCAGTTGGCACCTGTGTGTCTACGCACTCTGCATGCAGGCGAATGGCGACGGCGGCCACAAGTTGTAGACACTGTATTTTCGTCATCCTATCGCCTAGATCATCATTCACGACGGGATTACAATTCGTATTTCGCCATGATTACTACTTTTGACCCCAAACCCTAGCGATTGTGCACCGTCGCTTCCTCTCGACATCCACCTCTATGGGCTCGAAATCAGCACGCAATACGCCCTTGGGCTTGTCGGCCTGCTGCCGCTATTCCACCTCGAGTCCATTGCCGCGTCGCTTGGAAATTGAAACAGGTGTCATCTGACCAGTTCTGACCGTTCAAGACGGCAGGGCGCACAGCATGTCGTGAATTGGTACCTCGCTACGGTGGCTTGCGACGTCGGCGGGTAGAGTTTGTCATCCCAATGGCCAGGCGTGCCCAGTTGGCTACAGCACGTCATGCGCTGGCTGGCCGCTGTGGCGGCTTGCTTTGCTTAGCAATGCGGGCAGAGGCCGAGCTGATCTGTTGCATTACAAAGACTGCAATTATGATTGCTCTTGATGTGCGAGTTTCAGCCTCTTTTCTCAGTTCAAGAGCAACCATTTTTAATCAAGTCTGATTATTCTTCCAGCGAGAAATCATGAGCGCCTAGCTCAGCACGTACCTGCACCTGGTAGGTACCTGTTCCGGTGATCAAACGCTGTCGCCGGACTGTCGCCCCACTTGCACTTGCATTCTCCGGAGCTGTGGATCTCTGCTCCGGAGCCCGCGCAGCAAAGAAACAAGACAAAATGTAGTTGCGCACGATGCAGACACGAGACGACTTTTCCGCATCTTGACTGCCATCTCCCAAGCGTGTTACAATCCACTCATAGTCGATCGTTCTGCCTCGGACTAATTAGGGGGTTGAAGAGGAAAAGCAATAAATAGTTCTCCATGCCGAATGCCACGGATAGCGGGTGAGATGAGCGAAAGCCGGCTAGCCAATGCCACTGCCACTGCCTAAAAAAAAAGACACCACCCGGAAGAAAAGCCAGGGACGGGAAAAACTGATTACTTGCTGGACTGGTTAGAGCCACCAGTAGGAGTCAGGTATCTCGTGCAGATGCCTATTTAGAGTTCACCGCCCGGCTCCGACTCATGCTGAGTGCGATGGTAGTCACACCCCCTCGGTGGGCCAAAGGGAAAATTTTCCCTGGGCCACGCTGCGCTGCACCACCGACCGATTCGCTGGCGCGCACACCAGTGACGCTGCCGTAATAAAAGGGAAGAAGAAGCTTTGCCCCCCTGAATTGGTAGGTAGCTTTCCGCACGCCTTGTAGCCCGCAGCCGTGCCCTGTAGCCCGCATTGCAGAGCGAGCCGCCTGTTTTCACACCGCGCCGTCCAGACTCTGCCAGGTGGGAGAAGTGCCAGTACCTGATTTCCTACTACGCCCACCCATGCCTGTCGCAGCGAAAATTGTTCATCGATTTATAGGCCAGGGTCGTGGGAATGGATCGAGCATCTCCGCTTTGCCAGTCTCCATCGCAAACTAGGCCTCAAAGGAACTATTTTATTTTTATCTTCTTCACATCATTCAAAGTTTTCCATTTTCTCATCACGATGGCTTGTGCAGGTTGTCCTGCGCTGTATCCATTGGCACCGTTACATGGTCCAGCGCTGCGCTGCCACTGCTAGCTTCGTTGTCGTTCTCGGCTGCCACGCAGAGAAGAGATCTGCTCACTTTTGTGTGTGCTCTCGTCTTTTTACTGGCCACGGGCTCTTGCATGCACCTGTCAGCGATCTGCCGTCGAATACCACCGTATTCCCGGTTTCTTGTGCGCACCCATCTTGCAGACCTGGCCGATGTGCCATTTAAACCGTTCCCAGTGCCCTCCAAGCCGATTCAAGTTCGCCTCTTCCCTGTCCCCAGCTGCTGTGTCTACAGCAACGTACATGTGGTTTCTGCGCAATGTCATGCCAATGTAATTGTGATCCATAAGTGGCCAAACCGACGCCCAGCTCCATCGGCTGACCCTCCGTCCCGCTCGGCGCCGTGTTTTGTAAAAGGTGTGAATAATAATATTCCCCGTCCCACGCATTCCAAGTCACTGGCTGCGTGGGCTACCTAGGTGCCTTTTTCCTGAACCCGCGCGCCACTACTCCCCACGGGGGATGTCCAGCCGATGCTTTTTTTGACTCATAGGCCATCATGAGCACCTCGCTCTGCGCCAAACAGCCCCCAAACAGAGATGACTTTGGCGGGTTGCTTACAAAAGTGCTACCATGGCGTCCCGACATCGGGCCGTGGACTTTTTTCCACAAGGCGTATTGCTGCAAAACTCGCCAACTATGTAGTTGGCGGAGCGCTCCTCGTCTTCTACAAGGCGCACGCGGGCTAGCTAAATGTGTGTGTGTGGCCTCGGATGCAACCGATTGCCCGTGGCTTGTCAGGTCTTGTTGCCGGTTCGGTGGCACCAAATCAAGAACGAGGGCCGAGAGAAGTGGCGGAACAGGGCTCTCGTAATCCTGGTACGGCCGTAGCTCATGTACGATCGCGCCGAGGGAGGCTGGGCGCACCAAAAGATATCCCTACAATGGGTTGCGTGCGCCTTGAAGCATGTTGTACTCCGACCAGTCATGTGCGCCGACGGCCAACCATCTACACACAGTGCAGTCCATACACGTCTGTGGTTAGTAGTGGTGTGCTCAAAGTGCTTCCACTTGAACAACACCGTAAATAGTCTTCAACCCAGCGCAACAAGACAGGTCCATCTCGGTCCTGCATTGAGTTACAATGTTTAGCACTTGCACATGAAACCCGGAGTAGCACGGAGTGGTTGTACGGCGTAGACACTGCTTCATTTCCCAGACTGGCAATGGAAAAGAGAATTCTCGCTCCAGCGCCCTGACACGGCATGGCCACTCTGCTCCACTGCGGCTCTCTACCCGCTCGGTGGAATCCGCACACCGTTGCGTGCTCTGCGCATATTGCAACATGTCCCATTATTTACGTTTCCAAAAGCCCGGATCAGCTCATCTTATGTACCAGTATAGATTTTTTTTTTTTAGAAAAATGAAAGGCGCAATTCATGCCTACAAAGAGCCACTCGTGATGTCTTGTACTGGTACAAGCTTACTAAACTCACTCCCAGCACCATGGCCTCGATACATCAAACCCATTCAATATGCAGATGTTGCCTGCAGAAAATACAACTTGCGAACGGAATGATGAAATAATCAATTTTACATCACATGGCTTTCGCCATTTTTCTCTAGTTGTAGCCCAGGATGCAGCTATTGCGGAGGAGTGGCTTCCAGAGGAAAGGCGCGTGTAAGCCAGCTGTTGCGGCGTTGTCAACCTCCAGAGGCAACGCGCGCAAGCACATGCTGCCACGCACACGGCACTTTACCTGCAGCGGATGGGCGATTAAACGAGGCTTTGCTCAAGAATTCACACAATTCGCCCCATGGCACGTCGGTGACATTCAGCCACAACCCGCCTAGTACTGTCTCCAGCGGCTTCAAAGCACTGTATTTAGCAGCACCAGGCACCTACCTACCTTTAGTAGTAGCCACTTGGTCGGCCCCGCGGACGTCCGCCCGGCCCAGCAAGTACGAGGACGGCGCGGCTCTGCAGGGCACGCGGGATGGTGACATTTTAATGTGAAAAGGCACATCAAAAACATCAGACATGGAATTAACCTTGCGCATGATTTTCCAGTGGGTAGCAAATGGAACCTGGTCCAGTCAAAAACATTGCACCAAAGAAAAAAAGACATACACCCTGGCTCGTGCCTTGCATGAACTGGTCGTGCGCCGTTTTTAATGGCCTCGTCCTTTCTTCGCGAATTGCAATGCGGCTCAGCGTGGGACCCGTCGCCATGGCTTGCCACGGGCAGCTTCGGCCGATCACTTTTTTAGTCTTGCCGCAGCCTCTTTTTTTTTTTTTTCCTATGTCCTGGCGACGGCAATAAACTGGCGCGTCCGCAGCCAAGGGGGGCCGCACCATTACTCGTGTGAGATATCCACTGTAATAACAACTTGAGAGTGGCATATGATCGCAAGGGATTTTTTTTTTTTGTTAAATCTTTTCTCGACAGTTTCGCGGCCTACATAGATGTCAGGCTCGGCGGCTGATCTGGAAGGGGACATGGAAGCACACAATCTCGTTTGGCGTGCCTGAGTCTATCTAGCCCATGGCGTCGGAGAAATTGCAGCCGCAAAGGCCTTGTTGTTATTTGCGGCTCACCGACAATCGCGGAATCGTGGGACATTTACCGGAGCAATAGTGCATGCAAGTACCACGGCATATTGGTACAGTTGTGTACTTTGAAACATCACGAGGCTAGAAATTGCCCCCCTCAAGAGCCGCGCACTGACAGGTTTGGCCCAGCCAACCGCAGCTCCCGTTCACACACGTGATGCATTCAATCATTATAATGAGAAGAAACCCCAAAAGAAAATACAAATAAATAAAAAATGGCAGCAAATCGCCAAATGTCTCCATTGGCTGCTCCGCTTTCCGTGAATCACGGTACATCCAGCCTGGTCTGTTATAGACAGGCAGCACGACTCATGCAGGACGCGAAGCGCGGGAGCTTGACAAGCGGCGCTCTGCCTTGATTCCACGTGGCCAGCCATGTATTCGATGTAAAGCCACGTCGACCGATGAAGTCGCTTTGTGCAATCGGTGCCTTGAGTGGCAAGCGATAGTTGACTTGTTTGTCTCCAATGGCACATGATTTGTATTTCACTTGACGTACCGAAGTGAGCATGTAAATGTGCCCGAGCATCCAAGTTCGCCCTTTTCTCTGATCGTCGATGAATTTGCATCTTTGGGGCAAATTTCTTGCATCAATGATGTTGAACTAAGCAAGTTCAGCTTAATAACGGAAATTCAAGTTACTGCGATCTGACAAATATCTCGATGTGCGACATGATCCTCTCTGCGCAATTACCCTATTGTACAAACCTTTGCGAGGCTCAGGTAGACTATCATCCGCGGTTGCCTCAAGTCCTTTGCAGGTGGCAAGAAATATTTGAGCGTAGCCTCTCATTATCAGGAGAAAGATTTATATATATAAAAAAAAAAAGGAGAACAATACATCTCAGTCTGTACTTTTAAAGATGGCGCTTTTGCTCCGTGTGTATGAGGCTGCGGTAGCGATTTTCGGTCGGGAGTTGTTAGTAACCCATCTGGTACGGGAAATCATAATGCATGCAAACAAGCAACCACTAAGCCGCCTCAAATCGCAGCTGATTCGATTCTCGAACGATTCCTCATATTCTGTATTTTTTTTCTTTCCTGTCGATGTTACAGCTGTCTGACCGTCGGCCGACCCTGCCGGCGGCCGGATTAATAAATCTCCACCAAAATTTCGTGGAAGCTCCGTGGGCCAAACCATCAAATCGGACCTCAGCTTCGAACGACACTCATCTCGTGCCCATCAATACCGACGCGCCAATTCCTGCCCATCACCAATCCGTGCCGATTTCCGAGTCGCGCTCCGCTCAGCTCCAGTTCCTCTACGAAACAATACAAAGCAGCCCAAAATGACAGGTCGTGGTGGCGGCGGACGCCGCGTTTTGCTTCCTCCCATGTAGGCAGCCACCCCGCCGCAAGCTCTTTGCTTCACCCACCTACTGCAACGGACGAGACGCTGACCAATCTTGTGTAGCAACATGATCTTCAAGCTTCTGCAGACCGTAAGTGCAACATATTTGCGAGCGGCAATGCTCCGACGTCGGCAATGCGAGCGATGCGATTGTAGTTCTACCGGTGGCGGACCTAGAACCGGACGGCGGACTTTTTGACTCTTTGGCCGTGTAAAGGAGAATGGCTAAAGACAAGACGGCGCTTGGCTTTACTTCTCCTTGGAGAGGGTGGTGCTGGCCATGCGATTGTTGCAACAACTACGGCCGAGTCGCGAATCGCTGGCGGACAAAGGCACAAAAGATGTGCACGAGCTCTACTAACTCCATCATAGAACTCTACTGTTAGCGTTTGGTTGTACGAACAGCTCGGCATCCGCATCGAGGGCAAGATTCGAGTTAGTCCCCCAAGACTCGGCAAGCAACGAACCGCACTAACCAGGCACGCAGGGCTTCGACGAGTTCATGAACCTGGTTCTCGATGACGCCGTCGAGGTCCGCCAGATTACCAAAACCAACGATAAGGAGTCAAGGAGACCACTGGGTATGTGCGGCCATAGCCAGCGTGGTTAGGCATCAGACTAACAAGTGCTGCAGGACAAATTCTCCTCAAAGGCGACAACGTCTCCCTGATCCAAAATCTGTCTGAATGAGCATAAAAGGCGACAAAGGAATGATAACCAAACAAGTCAAAAGCCACGCCATAATGGCTAGCACCAACACGGAGAGCAACACAAAGTCGCATTTTTTGGACTACGTCGATTAGAGACCAGGATGTGTGGAATCCAAAGACACTTTGATATGTTTTACGAGGCGCATTGGCAACTGGGGTTCGTGTTTTTGTACAGTTTTTCACGGTCTGACGCAGTGGCTGAAAAGGGCTCGCTCCCATTCTAGAGAAGCTTACATAGTAACGACAAATACTGTGAGCATCAAACAAAATACGTCCATTTAAGAGAGCTAGTGTTTACTCATTCTTCGTTGACAAATGCAGCTTTTTACCTCACGCTAAGTAGCATGCTGAGCTAGCGAGCTAAATACAAAGCGAATTCGCACTTTTTCTTTTACTCGATTTTATAGCCAAGCTTCGTACCCGACACCTTGCCCTCGCGAAGCAGGCTCAGTCCCTCGCCCAGGTTCTCGAACCCGCCCGCGAGCTCCTTGATGGGGATGGGCTCGAGCTCGCCGACAATCTTGGGCAGCAGGGCATAAAAGTGCGCGAGCACGGCGCGGTCCTCGGGGCTGGCGGGGTACTTAGGCCCCTTGGGCGGGAGGATGTGGAACTCGCGGCCAAAGAGCGTGTAGGCGAGAATGTGCTGGATCCTGACGCCGTCAATCTCGGGGGCCTTGGGGGGCAGCAGCACGACGACGGTGCCGCCGGGCTGAAGGACGCTTGCGCAAAACTCGGTGGTGCCCTTTTCCGAGATGCCGTCAAAGGCCTGGGTGAGGTTGGGGTGGGCGGCGCGGATGTCGGCCGCCGCCGTGGGCGACTTGTAGTCGAAAACGGCGTCGGCGCCGTAGCGCCGCACCAGGTCCAGGCTGTGCGGCGAGGCCGTGGCCACGACGGTGCGGCCGGCGAGCTTGGCGAGGCGCATGGCGTACAGCCCCGCGGCGGTGGACGCGGCGTAGATGAGGATGGGCTCGCCGCGGGCGCTGTCTTCCGGCGCCGTACTGCTGCTGCTGCTGGGGTAGGCAAGACCCAGGTGCTTGTTGAGGCCGAGGACGGCAGTGGTGGCCGAGACGCCGTACGTCGCGGCCGCGAGGTCCGAGATGCCCGCGGGCACCTTCCAGGCGAGGTCGGCGTCAATCTTGAGGTACTGCGCAAAGCTGCCGCGGTCCGGGAACAGCCCGCCGTGGACCCAGCCGGCGACGCGGTCGCCGACCTTCCAGGCGTTGGCGGCGTCGGCCCCGGCGCCGACCTTGGCGACGACACCGGCGTAGTCGCAGCCCACGAGGGAGCCGTCGGGCGAGAGCTTGTCAATGTGCTTGAAGTCGGTGGGGTTGAGCGCCACGGCCGTGACCTTGACGAGGATCTCGGCGTCGGTGATTTCCGGCACGGGCACCTGCTTGACGGTGGCGCCGCGGCCTTGTACCGAGGACGGGGCCGTGGCGTTGGGCGCGTCGCGGACGGCGACGAGGGCCTTCATGGTGGTGGGAATGGCGGCCATGGTTCGTTGGTGGTGTTTAGGGTAGCGGCTGTCGTGTAAGTGGTGATAACTACACGAGGGCGGCAAGGGCAAGCTTTGACGACTAAGGGAGGCAATTGGATGATGAAAATGTAATGTAGAGAAGATAAACGACTGTACGGGATGCAGCAATGCTCATATATGGACTGACAGGCAAATTCAGCGAGTCAATTGGCAGATTTGTCATCGGCTCGTGATGAGGCTAACACCGCAACCTTGTTGCGTCATTACCAATCGGGCCCGTTCTCCCGGGTCCATCTGGAACCGCTGTGGAACTTCCCCTCGGCACCTAATGAACTGAACGGGCAACCGGCTGCGTGCTGTTGTGATGGGAGATTTACGGTATCTCCGACTTTGGCGGAAGTTTTCTGTTAGATGTTTGTGCTTTAGGGAACGTTATTGGCTCCAAGGACCTACTGCTTTGGCACCGTTTCTTGGAAGTTCTACTGTTCTTATAATCACCCTCGGGACCAGCTCGAGAGCATTGGACTGTGCGATCCTGCTCACCATTGAAGAAATAAGAAACATTTGAGTAACTAGGCTTATAATTTAGGTATCAAGCCTAGACTCAACGGGGCCGATACCTGGCCGCCGTTGTCATACCGAATCTCAAACAGGTCGTGTCTGGTTCGTTGAATAGCGCAGCGCCGACGTTTTGCCGGCCAGCATCGCACCACGCCTCGAAGAATTGGATCACGCCGAGGTTGCGATTCCTAATCAACGAATCCTTCCAAAAAGACTTCCGGCCCGAAGCCGCCCGAAAAAGCTTTGGCCACTCAAACACTGACGGACTACATGTCGCGACGGTGACGAGATGCGCGAGTTTATGGACTATGTCCACAGCGCCTTTTACGAAGCCACCGGCTGGTCCCGCGACAATTCGTACGCGGCGCTGAATTCCACGAGCGATGGTACGCTGCGCCAAGCCTCTGCAGGAACTTATATCGTGCTAAACTGATACGTATGAACAGCCCTCTTGAACTTTCCGACGCCGCGCGGCTTGCGGCTCACCCTCTCCGCCCTTGCGAGCCCCAACTTTGCCACGTCGTACCAGCTGGGCTCCGTCGGCGTCGTCGACGGCTCCATCTCGTACCTCTTCTCCTCGGTGCCGCTGCGCGTGCTCCTCACGCCGCAGTCCGAAAAGGTCGCGCTGCCCACGCTGCTGCGCTCCTACCGACCCCTGACACCACTCACAACCACCGAGCCGCCGCCGTCGCCGCCGCTCCGGCCACTACAGGCGGGCAGCAGCCCCGATGGAACACAACCGCAGGCATCATTATTCTACGGGCGCCTGTACCTGCCGCAGTCGCAGCTCGAGGCCCTCGTGGTGAAGCGGCTCTCGCAGCACCTGCAGGTGCAGTTTAGCGCCGTGTCGGGCCAGCACCTGCGCAACGGCGGCACGACGCTCGGCCTCGCGCAGTACGACGTCGGGAAATACGCCATCGAGGGCCTGGCGTCGTCCGACGGCGGCCTGCTCGGCCTTCGCGGCATATACAACTTTGGCGGCGATGCGGAGAAGCAATCACGGGCGACCCCGGCTGCGGTGGACGGGACAACCGGCGAACTACCCCCAGCGGTCATTGCAGCCAGCAGGCCGCCGACGACGACGACGCCGCCGCCGCCCAGCGACAAGGAGCGCATCTACGGACGCTTCAGCACCGGCGCCGAGATTTATTACGGCACGCTCAACAAGTCGGGCGGCGTCAGTCTGGCGACGCGCTTCGCGACGCTGCCGTCGCACAAGGGCACGCCGCTGGCGGCGACGCTCACGCTCAACCCGCTCATGGGCAGCATCGGCGCGAGCTACTCGGTCGTCGCGGGCCAGCACTGCAGCCTGGCGACGCGCATGGAGTTTAACGTGTTTAGCTACGAGAGCGCCTGGGCCGTCGGCATGGAGCTGTGGCGCAAGCCGTTTGCGCGACCTCCCACTCCCGCGGACGCTGCATCGCTCTCCCCCCCTCCTCCTGCGCTCCAGCCGCGAGAACGCAGCTTCAGAGCCAAGATGGAGTGGCGCTTGGACGACACTCCTGAGAAGCTGCTTGCCGACTTGGCAGATGTGCAGGATGCGGCCGCGTCTGAGAGCAGCCCGTCCTTGACGGAAGAGCGTTCGCCTCTCCAGATTCACGGTCAAGATTCGGAGGCTACCGCCGATAAGACGAACACGGAGCTTCCTCGCCAGTCTGGGTGCGGGGAAGCGCAGGAGGAAGAGTACGCGGGGGTGCTCAAGGCGCGCCTCGACCAGAACCTGCGCATCGGGCTGCTGTGGGAGGGCCGCGTCAAGTCGCTGCTGTTTAGCCTAGGAAGCGGCATCGACCTCCGCCATACGGACAAGCCGTTTCGCACGTTGGGGCTGGAGATTCATTTCTCGTCCTGAGTTGAAGATGATATACTACCCAGGGAATGGTGCTGCGCCTGACCAGTCGTGTGAGACAGGATCCTGGGACTAATGGTGCATCAGCAGAATTGCCAAAGGCAATATAGCAATGTACTGCGCCGATTGTATCGAAGGAAACAGCGTGTCTAGTGGCCCCTTTCAGCCGCAGATGACTTTCGAAGGATAGCTTGCATGTCAAGCTAGCTCTCCATCGTCACAATTCTTCGCTATGCGGGCTCGACCGCGCTTCACACCGTTCCCGCCCATACCCTTGTCCGTTATGTAACAACAACATACCTACTCCTAATTCTGGACGTATTGCTGAAATTGACATCTGCAACCGCGTGCTACGTTTGCATCCCGCTTTCCAGGACGTTATGTGTACGGCCGAGCGTGGGTGGTGCCATGATCGCGGCCTGTTACTCTACTATTTCGGCCCGGCCCGGCATCCGTGTAGTTATGCCATGCGTGCTCGCAATTCCAGTTACTTTCGGCGGGGCATGGAGCGCCCTCAGCCAAAGATGTAAAGTTACGAGCTGGGTGTCGTTGACTCATCTCACTATTTCCATCAAACTGTTTTCTTCATGGAGCACAGGATTCGGGCCTCACCTTGCGGATCCTAGCCGCCCTTGTAAAGCAGAACAGGCGAGACTTACCTAAACTTAGCTAGAACCATTGTGTACTGGATTTTTGTCTGAGCAATGCAAACCGGGTTTCCGGCGTGGCTGAACGGCGAGGCAGGCCGCATTCTCTAATGCACAATTTTTGAACTTTGATAGACCTGTACTGGCCCGCTGCTTCGCGCCTGTTGTCTGGGTCTTATTGCCTTGCCTATGCAAATTTACAAGATTGCTCACTGCACAACCCGCACAAGAGCCTGCTGCCACCGCCACTCCTCGGTTGTCAGCACCGTCGCCTCCCATGTGTAGTACGATGCCAAAGTAGGTTCTGACTCTACGTTTCTGTAGAACCCTGATCAAACATGTGTCGTAGGCTAGGGCGCAACAGCCGCAATGCCCAGTCGCGGAGATTTTACGAAAAAGAGCAAGCATGTCTCGCATGACCCTTGTTAAGATGTGAGATGTCTATCAGCCACAGACGGGACGGAGTCACGGAGGGTTCAGTCAAAGTGTCTTGCATGTGAACAGGCCAATTAAAAAGAGGCGAAAAAAGGGTTAAGGGTAGCCGATACTAGCGAGGCAACAGGCTATCTGGGGGCCGTAATAACCTCTTTGCCCTTTGTTTTCACAATCATTCTTTTGGCACAGCTAGACTTTGCATTTTTGTGCAGACCACCGCTGAGCCTGAGGCTTTTACATTCACATACATTTCTGAAATGAAGCGTAACTGTTGCCTTTGTTCTCGTCTTTGTGCTTGATGGCAAGTAGAGTAACTCAGGCACTGAGCTATGGCGACATGGTCATCTCACTCGTCGTCCGAGACTAGTTAGCGACAGCAGAGTTTTTATTTCCATTTCTCTTTTCAGTTCAACCTTGGCGAATAGAGATTTTCACGGAGGTAAGCTACAGGCGCACCTTGATGGTTGATACTGATAACAGCCCGTTCTCCGTTTGGCAGGGGTTGTAGCCGAGTTTGCCAGTAGACGTCGTGGTTGGTGTCGGGGACGAGAACCCGGATGGCCAATTTTGGCCTCTGTGACTTCTCTGAGTGGCTGCTTGCGTGCGCCACTGGTAGACTCTGGTGGGAGGTGGGGCTGCGTGGCTGCGTGGCTGCGAGTCGCTGTAACGAGAAGGCAATGGCGTTTCCGGACCCCGCCAAACACAAGCCCAATCCCTGCGCCGTATCAGAAAAGTTGCACCTCTGCCCTCTCTTCTCATCAATCGTGCAAGTGCTGCCGAATAATGTCGCGGAAACTATCCGTAAGTGAGGCGTTTTTCCTCTTTTCTATGACTTTGCACGTCGTGTAGTTTTGCCCGAAAAATGCCCCGTTCTTAGAAGCCGCTTCGAAATGTCTTTGGTGCCGATTCTTCCAGATGGACGGGCTGCAACGCTACACTGCACACCTAGACTGCAGCTGAAATGCAGCAGAGACACCTGTCAGCCGGGGAAGGAGAGGAAAACGGCTGTCCTGCAGTCATTCAATAGAAGCGCCGTAAGAACCGAGCTGAAGCTCTCATTATGCCGACTGCATAATATCAGAACTGTCAGCCCCAGTTGTTTGTCTGCTCTGGCACGGACTTGACTACGTACGCATGGTCGCATTACTGGTACGATTGGCACTGGGGAACGCATGGGCATGCCCGCATGATGAAAAAAAAAAGGTCTGAACGACGACGAAAGGCTGGGCTTGCCGGACCGGGTCCTTACATGGATCATTGCTCGAGTGGTCGACAGCCCATTTCGCCCGCCACGTCTCACGCAGCGAGGTGAAACAACAGCGCAGTTTCCCTCTAGGCAACTTGGAAACTGATGGTGAACCTTCGCTTGCTGGAACCATAACGTAGATATCTAATAAAGCCGAAAGGCCGTTATCATACGCTGACTCGTAACTCGTTTCTTTTTTCCCTCATCCATCTGCTGCTAGTGCCAAATGCAGAGGAAAAAAGTTGGGTTGACCATCAAGGTTCTCGCCCACCTGCCTAACAAGCCCACCACCAACAAAGGCTACTGACAGATCCCGCCCTTGACGCATCCGCGGGCGTCGACCTCGACAGGCGACTGCTTTCGGCCAGTACTGATCTTTTCCCCCATTATTCCCCATCCCGCTGATCACCCGCCGCCACTCATCTTCTGGGCAATTTTCATCTTTCTGTGCCTGGAGACTTTTTCTATTATTCTTCATCACATCCTCTTCCCCGTCGCGAAGAACCAAGACGACACCCACTACGCCTGGGCCGTCGCCGTGCGCTTCACCGAGGGCCGTTATCTGTTACCCACTGCGCTGTTCTAAGTAGTCTGCCTCTGACAGTACGACTCTTCTGGCACCCTCTCTAGACGACATATTGGGATTCAAGTCGCAAAGTATAATACAAGCTTCTTTTGAAAGTTGTGTCTCTTGCGCCCGCCTCAATCTCTGCGCTGAAGCCTCATCTCAAACATTGTACAGCCTCGCTCAACTGCCTCCTTGGCAGCCCGCCTCATCTTGGCGAAAATCGCCAATCGTGCATGCTACGGCACTGACACAGCATACTTGCATTTCCGACGCTTGCCAAGACGATTCGCCAAGTCGGTACGGCATCTTTGAGCCGTATTCCCACCGTTCATTTCACGGGACGAACCACTTTTGCTCTCCGTCGCGTGGCTTCACAGACACTTCCTCTCCAGCAGCCTGGTCGAGTGGATTTGATCCCTGGTCAGTCCCCATCGCCTGCGGACATCAAGGTGTTTGAGCTGAGAATCCTGCAAGATTTGGCAGCTCGCCTCACCCGCCCCCAGTCGCCTGCTCCGGCTGTCCACGTCCTCCTCGTCCTCTCCTCCACTCATCCCGCCCACACCCTCCCAAACCCGTTCTTCTTGGACCAGATATAATAGCAGCATCCCTTCTGGCTGGCTCCCGAGGTACTTTTGCCCTTTCTCGCCAAGTGTACTGCCACAGGAGATACTCCTCACAACTTTATATCATCTTCACATACACACACAAGTGAAGACACCGCCTCGCACTACATCACAATGGCCGACACCGACGCCCCCGTGGACTGCAACGGCTCGCCCGCTGACGACACCCGCCGCGGCCTCCGTATCGCCTCCATCTTCATTATCCTGGTCGCCTCTCTCTTTGGCGCCCTGGCTCCTGTCCTGCTGGCTCGCCAGACGCGCATGCACGTCCCCAAGTTTACCTTTTTCATTTGCAAATATGTCGGTACCGGTGTCATTATCGCGACTGCGTGGATGCACTTGCTTGATCCCGCCATTGACAACTTCAGCGACGAGTGTGTTGCTGCTCGCGTTCCCGAATATCCCTGGGCCCTTGCAATCGGTCTCATGACTGTCATGACCATGTTCCTTGTTGAACTCGTCGTGACCAGCTACCAAAGTGATGATGAACACAACAACGGTAACGCGTCCGATAGCGAAGCCCCGTCAATGGATTACATCGCCAAGAAGCGTCCTGGCATCAACGATGCTGCCGCTGACTGCCCCCACAGCCCTGATCTGGAACAGGCTGCTGGCATCAACCCCAAGAGCATCCCTGGCCGTCCTGACGATGTCAGCTACCCTCCCGGTGGCGAGGACCATCTCGCCCACGCTCGCAGCCACCAGGAAGGCGAAGGAGGTCTCGCTGGCCAGCTCACCGCCATATTTGTGCTCGAATTCGGTGTCATCTTCCACAGTGTCTTTGTTGGTCTGACTCTGGGCACCACGGACAACCTGGTCATTCTTCTCATCGTCCTCGTTTTCCACCAGATGTTTGAGGGTCTTGGTCTTGGATCCCGCATTGCTACTGCGCCCTGGCCCAAGAGCAAGCAGTGGCTTCCCTACCTCCTTTGCATTGGCTTTGCCCTCTCCACCCCCGTGGGTATCGCCGCCGGAATGGGAGCCAAGCCGGCTAACGCCACCGACCAGAAGCTCACCAACGGCATCTTTGATTCCATCAGTGCCGGTATTCTCATGTACACTGGTCTTGTCGAGCTGCTTGCCCACGAGTTCATGTTCAATCCTCACATGCGCCGCTCTCCGCTCAAAGTTCAGCTCTTTGGCTTTGGTTGCATCGCTTTCGGTGCTGGCATCATGGCTCTGCTCGCCAACTGGGCATAATGGATATACGCTACAACACCTATTCAATAATCAGTGTCTCGAGCGACTAATTTTGTCATGGGGAAACAGTCTTTTTTGCATTTGGATAATTATACCACGGTTCGGGTCAGGGCATGTGGGCAGGGAGGCTTCTTGGGTTTGGATGTAGAATGTAGCGCATTAGAATTGCATACGGAGTACAGATACTCAAAATACGTTAAAAAAAGTTTCAATCTCTGCAGCTGTTCTATGGCGTATCGATAGGACTTTGTAAATTTTCCTGTTCTGTCGAACTGAATTGCTTAAAAGCCGTTGCTCTTAGACAAACGGTGCGCAAGCACAACTAAAGCCGCGTTATGTGCAGGCCCATTAACACAGTGCGAAGTATATGATACATCTGAAGCACTGTACTTAGTCATCATTTCGCTTCTTCTGGCCCATCAGGGCACAGATAGCTGGCTAGGGCCACAAACCCTAGCGTCGAAAAAAGTGCTCCAGCGCCGCCAACACTATCGCGAAAGATACTCATCAGCCAGTCTCTCCCACCCGAACCGCGTAACCTCTTCACACCGACTTAATTACCCCCCTCTCCTTCCATAACCACCGACAAAATGGCTGGCGGCGTTACTGTTCGCGACGTTGATGTAGGTACTCTTTGAAGATTTCTTGCCAATTCTTTGCGAGCAGACTTTCGTGCAATGGTCGAGAGACTGGAGCACAAATTTCACCCGCAGAGTGTTGATATTCCGACTCCCTCGTGATGCTGCCGTACCTCATCGCTTCGAATGTCAAACGCCCTTGAACCGACGACGACAAGAACAAAAACGGAAACCAACATTATATGCACCGTCAGAATGCAGGGAATCACGAATCCCGCGGTATCGAACGCGAATGGCAGAGCCGGGTGTCGATGGGAGCGCTTGGGAAAGAGGCGACTGAGAAACAAGATTTGATTTGCAAGCCGACCTGCTGCCATGGAATACTGGCGTGGGCCTGACTGCACTCTGGTTTCCAGTCGCCCGCCAATCCTTGTCGCATGCCCTCACGCCTCTCCGACCTCCTTGACCACGACTAATGTCCTGGGGACGGACTGCCCACTCCCACCTACTTGAAATACAGAGCTGCGGAGCCGTTCAACACAACATTCTTGTCGATTTATTATACTTGGGGAACCATTTTTGAGGAGCAGGCGCGAGGGAGTCGCAAGACTTCTGAAGACGGAATATTTGCTAATGGGTTCTCTTTCTCTTTCGTTCAGGCGCAAAAGTTCATCACTTCCTATGCTGCTTTCCTGAAGCGTCAGGGCAAGCTGCCCATTCCTGGTACGTTTCCCTCCCCCCCTACATCTTGCAGTCTCGTCCCCCGCACCGAAGCTAACCACGGCAAACTCGACAGGCTGGGTCGACACCGTCAAGACGGGTCCCTCCAAGGAGCTGCCCCCCCAGGACATTGACTGGTTCTACGTGCGCGCCGCCTCGGTCGCTCGCCACGTCTACCTCCGCAAGACGGTCGGCGTCGGCCGCCTGCGCAAGGTCCACGGCACCGCCAAGAACCGCGGCGCGCGCCCCTCCAAGCACGTCGACGCCTCGGGCTCCGTCGACCGCAAGGTCATGCAGGCCCTCGAGAAGATTGGCGTCCTTGAGCAGGACGACGACAAGGGCGGCCGCCGCATCACCCAGGCCGGCCAGCGTGATTTGGACCGCATTGCCCAGACCACGGCCGAGGCTGAGGAGGAGGATGAGGATGACGAGTAAATGTTGCCGCATTCTATACGTAAAGTATAAGACGGTCATGACTTGAAAAGCATCTCGAAAAAAATGAAGAAGATTTTTTTTAGTACTCAGTCGTTGTTTTACTGGGTTTGGTCCGCACATGGAATTTGGGCGTAAAAGGTCATAGATATATCTGACATGTTGTATGAATTTGATTCCCCTTTTACATTTGGGCCACTCTAGTTGCTTAGCTGAGGTCTATCTTGTCAAGTGATTTGAACGTCTGTCTTGTCTTTCCACAAGTAAGGTATGCTCTGCTTCGCTGGCCTGAGCGGCGGGCGTGACGTGGTTCTGTTTTCTTTTGTGTGAACACTCCGTCTCCCGAATCAATGTCCCATCAACCCTTCTTCTCCCCAATCAATGGACAATATAGCTTGAGGGACGTGGGAACAAGCCGCTCTGTCGTATGTAGGAGCAATAAACTTCCAGGACTTATGGCGTAAGCTATTCAGGGGAAAGGGATCAATGATCAAGGAAGACTACGTTTCTCATCTCCGCATTCATCTCCATGGTGTCTATTAGGGGAAGCAGCTGCAACAGCTGGCTGCCCGTGGAACATCACCATTTTCGCATGGAGAAAAGAGGCAACGGGCGTCGCATCAAGGGAACAAGAGGATTCTTGTCCAACAGAAAACGCCTTAAGCACGTGTGTGCCACACAAAGGTCCAAAAAAAGCTTGCCGTTTTCCGCAGCAACGGGCGCTCACCAGCTCAACTCCACATGTTTGCTTACCTCTTATAAGCACGGGTTTCGTGAGAGCTACTCCTCTCTACACTGGCATCATCAGTAGCATTTTGGGAAAAGAGACATCAATTCGACGAGACCTGTACCCTGTCAGAAACATGGGAGGGAGGTCGATTTTTGTGAGTTGATCAATGAGTTGTCGCACTGTGGTGTATGCAATCGCGTGCTGACTTGTGACATTTCTAGCTTACCGTGCTGGTCGCTGCGCTGGCGACCTTTTTGTACTCGCGCAGCAATGTCCTCAACAGCTTCGTGGCCAACGCGCCCAGCCGCCTGAAAAAAATCAACACGTTTGAGAATTACGAGGTCAAGTTTGCGGACCGTCTGCGCAACTGCGAAGATGCGGTGCTGCTCCCGGAGCGTCAGCTCGCCATCACGGCCTGCGATCCCGGCCGCGACAAGTGGAACGTCGTCATGGTACGACTTCACCTCCTACTTTCATTTCGCAGTGTAGCTTGCAGATTCCAATGGCAGTATGTGTATATACCAACTCATGGCTTTCTGCTAGGGAATTTACATTCCAGGCCATCTCCCGTCCGCCGAGCTGTTTGCCTACAACTACGCCACCTCGGGCGCCGGCGCCGGCACGCTCACGCCGTTGAAGATGGTTGGCTTCCCCAACGCCAGCGACTTTCACTCGCTCGGCGTGGCGTTCGACGCGGCGACGTCGACGCTCTTTGTCGCCAACCACGCCCAGGCCGGCGGGCGCATCGAGGTCTTCCGGCTCGACCTCGACGCCTTTACCGCGACGCACACGGCGACGCTGACGCACCCGCTCATGACCATGCCCAATTCGCTGCAGCTGCTTGGCAGCCACGAGCTCTACCTCTCCAACGACCACTACTTTACCACGCGCGAGTCGCCCATCCTCTCGCAGGTGGAGACGTACCTCGCGCTGCCGCTCGCCAGCGTCGTGCACCTGACGCTCGACCCGGCGGGGGCCCACGCACGCGGCGTGCAGTCGGCGCGCGTCGTCGCCCGCCAGGCGTTTGCGAATGGCGTCGCGCTGCTCAACGAGACGACGCTGGCCGTCGCCTCGTCGAGCGCCGGCGCGGTGCACCTCTACGCGGTGGGCGCGGACCGGTCGCTCACGCGCCGCCGGCGCATCGCGCTGCCGTTTCTGCCGGACAATGTGGAGCGCAAGGACGGCGAGACGCTGCTGATTACGGGCCACCCGCACCTGCCGAGCCTCGCGGCGTTTGCCGAGAGCCGGCACGTGTGCAACGATCCGGCGGTGCTGGCGGCGGCGAGCGACGAGGCGAGGAGCGTGTGCGACAAGACGCCGGGCCTGTCGTGGGTGGCGGAGTGGAGCGAGGAGCATGGGCTGCGCAGCATCTTTGTCGAGTCGATTTATGGCTCGAGCGCCACGACGGTGTGGGACGGCAAGGCGGGGTTTGGTCTGATTGCTGGGCTTTATGAAAAGGGCCTTTTTACCTGGCGAGAGTAGGTCCATGGTAAGCCAAGTGCTTCACGTTGCGTTGCATGGCGGGTCGGCTGTCTGGGATGCATCGTCAAGACACTTTTTTATGAGATTTGCCAGCGCCATTGTGCCAGCGCTTATCGGTGGACGAGAAATATACATGTATATATATATTAAAAACAGGGGCATTTCTGAGCGGGACTGCTAATGAAACCAACACAGTTTAGATGCAGTCATGGACTGGGAATGCTGAATCAAG
The DNA here is from genome assembly GCA_030783385.1 of Akanthomyces dipterigenus. Classification (NCBI taxonomy): domain Eukaryota; kingdom Fungi; phylum Ascomycota; class Sordariomycetes; order Hypocreales; family Cordycipitaceae; genus Akanthomyces; species Akanthomyces dipterigenus. The sequence goes on along the minus strand of JARJRE010000082.1, from coordinate 31,187 downwards.
CAAAAAACGATAGCAGCAGGATTTGAACCTGCGCGGCCGAAGCCATGTGATAACTGAGTCGAATTCGAGTCACACCCATTCTGGGGACATGTTAGCAAATGAATTAAGTAATGGTGGCGAGGCCTACTCACAACCACTCTGGCATGCTACCTACATGGTGACGCAGGCCGGATTTATTTGATGCTATACAGCTTTTGATGTTTGGCGCCCACAATTTCATCCAGCGGCAGGTTTGGCAGCGGCTCAGCACTTCGCTACAGCGCCAACTAGTGCGCCTGCAAACGCCCTGTAATCGGCGTCGCAAGCAGGCGAAAGCGCAGGGCGCATTTCACAAGCGCAGCGATGGGAACGACTTATTCTGAAAGATATTTACCCAGCGTTGCGTGTGTTTTTGCATATCTGGCAAGATATATCCCCTGATGCAAACTGTTGGGATCACACGAGAGAGTTTTTTGTTTTTGTTTTTTGGTCTCGGCTAGAGAACTTTGACCGCCTTGTTTGCCCTCAGTCCGGAGCGCTGTTGGCGGGGGCGGCGCACTCCGAGGGAGGGGATGCAGCGTAGCACCCAACATAGGTACGCAGGGAGGGGGCATCCATCGTTTGCTTTACCCTGGTTGGGCCGAGTCTCGTCTTTCGTTTGTCACAACTAGGCGCAGCGCAGAATGACAGTGGCAGCCTCGCAATGTTGTGTTGGTAGTGATGGTATCTGCATCGACAAGGCTTGTACCACGCCCGCAGCCTCAATGACTTGTCTGTTCCGTTTCATTGGCCATCACAAGAGACACCCTTTCCCATCTCCAATGCACTCCTCTTTTCCCCATCATCTTCTACCATTTCTTCAGCGGCCAATGAATCCGCCAACGCGCCCCTCGTGCTGCACACCATCGTACACCTGAAGCCCGCCTCCCAGCCTCGGCCTTTGCCTGCCTGAGCGCCTCTGAGCTACTCAACTTTTGCACATTCGATAAACGCCAAACAAATGCAACTCGACGGTCCATCACCCCAGACTAGGCAGGTGTGCGACAGCCTGATGCCGCCACCGCTCCAATCGCCGGACCCTTGTCAGCCGCCCCCTCCTTGACCTTGTTCGTTGCGGCCAACCTGCAGCACCGTAAATTAGTTTCTTGTTGGACAACACGGCACACACGGCCAACTGCAGCAGCAGCTTTGTTCCGTGCAGTTGGGTCTGGACACAAAAGTTCCTGCTCGTCTGGGCCGGGCCAACCCGGGAATCTGAACAGTTACTACTACATCTTCTGCCCATACACACAACCTTCCTGATCATTTCCCCAGATCCCTCAACCACCCTGCCATTCTGGTGCAACTTGTAAGCGCTCTCAGAGCCTGGTTCGACCGCTGACGCACACGCCCACAATGGACGACTCTTTTGGCCCGCGGCTGCTCGGCCACTTTGACTTTACCCTGCTGTTCGAACACACCATGTTCCATCTGGTGCCTTGCTCCATCCTCGTCTTCGTGACGCCCTTTTACATTCACCAGATAGTCTCGCGCGGCACTCCCCTCGTCGGTCCCGGTGTCTTGCTATGGGCCAAATTCGCAGTCACCACGGCGCTGGTTGGCGTCCAGATTGCCAACGCCGTGCTCTGGGCGCGCTCCCCGCTGGACTCTCGCCTCGCAGAAGCCGCTGCGGTCATGGCCACCGTCAGCGCCGTGTGCATCACCATTCTCATGTACGCCGGGCATGTGTACTATCTGCGGTCGCTGTCCTTTCTGGGCTTCTTCCTCAGCCTGACGACCATTCTCGACATTGCGACGACGCTGACTTATTTTAATCGCTCGGGTCTTGGCACAATCGCTCGTCTGCACATTTCCATACCCAGTCTCAAGGTGGCGCTGCTGGTCCTCGAAGAAGTCTCCAAGCGCTCTCTATTCCGACCAGAAGCGCTGCCATCATCGTCGTCCATTAGTCAGGAAGCGACTGCTGGCTTCTGGAACCGATCTGTGCTGGCGTGGGCAAACTATATCCTCTTGTTTGGCTTTCGCGGCGAAATCACCCAGTCCACCATGGCTGATCTCGGCCCAGAGTACGACTCCAAGGTCCTTTACAAAGACTTTGTCACTCAATGGCAAAAGACCCGAAAGGATTCGAAATTTGCCCTTGCCAAAGCCTGTGTCCGCACCGTACCGTGGCCTTTCTTTTACATTATTTTGCCTCGGCTATTGTCTATTGGCTTTGACTTTGCCCAGCCATTTTTACTGCAAGATGTTGTCAACGAGGTTTCCATCGACGCTGCGCCCTCGGGAAACGTTGTCAAGGGACTCATCCTCGCCACGACCATTATCTATGTCAGCAAAGCAGTACGATGGCCTTCTTCGCTTCACCACACACGCAGACTAACGAGTTGCAGGTTTCGAAATCCTGGTATTGTACCCTTCGGAACCGGATATCAGTCAGCATCCGAGGCATTCTGATTTCGGCCGTCTATCACAAATCCCTCCGCCTCAGCGCCGAAACTCTTGACGGTGCCGCGGCCGTCACCCTCGTGACTGCAGATGTGGCCGGTGTCGCATCGCTTACTACGCTCTCTCCTACGAAAGCTGGGCACAATCGCTAGAAGTTTGCTTGGGTGTGGCCATTCTCGGTGCTTATGCTGGAGCTGCCACCATCTTTACCGCGATTCCTGTAATTGGTAAGCATCGCGTCCTTGTATCTGCGTCCAGTGCGCTGACGGCAAACCCTTTGTACCAGGCACCACCATCGCTTCCGTATGGGTGGGCCGCCGACTGATGATTACACGCAAGGCCTGGAATGAGAATATTTAGGCTCGAGTCGCGTCCACATCCAACGTCCTTGCGCAGATCAAAGAGGCCAAGATGCTTGGGCTGACTCCCATTCTCGCCGGCCGTGTGCAGCAGCAGTTTGAGACCGAAGTCGCGCTGCTGCTGAAGAGCCAAAAATACCGTGCAGCGACACTGGGTATCTGTAGGATATATAATTATTCTTTTCATCAGCAGTTGTGCTAACACGAGCAGCCGCTATTGCTGAATTATTGACTCCCGTCTTGGTTGTCGCCGCCATCATATTCTGGACACGAGCTTCAGAGCCAATATTCGCCAGCCGCATTTTTACCACGCTGGCCCTTGTGACCCTGGTGACGAATCCTCTCTACTTTTTGATTCATTCTGTTGGAGACTGGTCTGGTGGCTTTGCATGCTTGAAGCCTACTTGAATCTGCCCGAAACCGAAGACGCTCGCGAGTTCTCTATACAGGATGCTTCGACAATTGAGGAAAAGGCTGTCCTTGAAAATGCTATGCCAAATCCCGCTGCCTCGAACTTGGAGGACGGCAGGGCGGGAGTAGCTTCACGCAGCCCTTTTGTGGTCCAGCTGCAGCAAGTGTCCCTGTCCGCCGAGGCAATCACCATCTTGAAAGACATTTCGCTGAACATCAAAACTGGCGATACTGTCATGGTATTTGGGCCTGTGGGATGCGGCAAGTCCACACTGCTGAGAGCGGTCCTCGGCGAGATTAAACCAAGCAGCGGCAGCGTCACGCTTGCAACCCGTTCCGTTGCCTACTGCAGCCAAGTAGCCTGGATCCAGAACGAGACTATTCAGGGCAACATTCTTGGCGGGAGGCCGCTGAACCTGGCCTTGTATAACAAGGTCGTTAGAATGCCGCGTAAGTTGGACTGCTGGGACTGTTAGAAGGAGCTGTTCTGCTGACACGACGTGCAGCAATCTTTGCCAGAATCTGGCTGGGAAAAGAGCCCCAGAACCGCCTCTACTTTATTGGCTATGCGCCGCTAGGTGTTCTGAGTCCCTGTCTGTACTATTGGTCGCCAATGTGAGATTTCGTTGCTGCTGGTTTGTCCTCTTTCATCGCAGGTGCTAATGAGTCTTTTCAGAGTCTATTACAAACTCATCGTCAGGAATTGCGCGCCTGGGCTGCACCAAGAACTTTTAGATGCCACGGCCCATGCCACGTTTGAGTTTCTCGCTGCAGAAGATGCCGGCACGCTCCTGAACCGGTTCAGCCAAGATGTCCAAATGGCCACTCAGCGACTTCCATCGTCTATCACGCCAGTGGTCTGGGGTGCGTATACATATCCCGGTGCTGTGCTTGATTGAGAGTGCAAATAAGACTAACCATGCTGCAGGTCTATGCGCGCTCGTCATCGACGTCGGAGTCATTGCCGCCGGCGCGACCTATGCTTTGCCCGTCATTCCGTTTTTCCTCATCGTCGTCGGCGTCATTGCCCACTTCTACCTCCGCACGTCGCGCCAGGTGCGCCTCGTCGAGCTCGACTCGTCCAAGCGGCTCATCCGGCACCTGACCGAGAGCGCGACCGGCATCGAGCACATCCGCGCCTTTCGGTGGGAGCAAGCCTTTGCGGCCCAGGCGCACCGCATGCTGCAGGAGACGCAAAAGCCGTACTACTACCTGCTCGCGGTCCAGCAGTGGCTCACGGCCGTGATGGACTTTACAACGGCCGGCTCGGCAGTGTGCATCGTCAGCCTGGCGCTCAACTTTAAGAGCTCGACATCAGCCAGTGCCATGGGCCTTGCGCTGTTGACGCTGATATCGTTTAGTGATTTTACGGGGTTTACTGTTCAGTGGTTTGTGCAGATGGAAAACATGTTTGGCGCTGTTGCTAGGATTAGGGAGTTTGCGCAGTCGACGCCGAAAGAATCAGACCAAGGCGCCTCGGCTGTACCTGAACGCTGGCCTGTCTCGGGTCAAGTTGAATTGGATGGCGTCAACGCCTCGTACAAGTAGGTCAACCGGACAAGGTGAGGGAGAGTAATGCACTACTAATGGTTTGACTCTTTAGGCTTGAGAGTGAGAAGCCTCACCAGGCCCTGGACAACATCCAGCTGTCTGTCCAGCCCGGGCAGACTGTCGGGCTAGTTGGGCGCACAGGAAGGTAGGAAAAGAAACTAAAGGCCTTTTTATGGCTTGTGTAGTGGCTGACATGCATCTCCCCTTTTAGTGGCAAATCGTCCATGCTGCTGGCGCTTCTTCGCCTGCTCGAGTACACGGGAAACATCTACATTGACGGCCGCGAGCTGCGCACCATTCCCCGCAACGTGCTCAGAGCCCGCATCACCACCGTCACGCAGTCCGGCATCGCGCTCAAAGCCAGCGTGCGGTTCAACATGAACCCCTTTGCCGGCGTGGAGGACCCCTCGGCGGACGAGCAGATGACGGACATTCTGCAGCGCGTCGGGCTGCGGGAGCACATTGAAGCAAGAGGCGGTCTCGACGCTACTATAGGGGCCATGAAGTTTTCCGTCGGCGAGCGGCAGCTTTTTCAGCTGGCGCGCGCGATTCTGCACAAGGACAATACGGGGTCGCGCCTCTTTCTCATGGACGAAGGCACCTCGAGCATTGACGAGGCGACTGAGCAGCGCATCTACAGCCTGATCAAGGAGTGTTTTGTGGGGTGCACCAAGATTATCATCAGTCACCGTGAGGTCGTCCTCGCAGACACGGATGTTGTTTTGCACTTGTCTGATGGCAGAGGAGAGGTTCGTGCCGGGTCGCGAACGGAGAAGGCTGATGAGGAGGGGATCAGCGCCAGTAATTAGCATGTTTTGTATAGTAGATGAATGAATGAGTCATGGCGATGCATTATACGTGCGGAGATGCCCAAAGCATATCTCGGTGAGAGATTAATGCAGTCTGTTTAAAGACCGTCAAGATTATAAAACCTGGCCAAAGGGAAGAGACTAGGGAAGCAGATGTGATGTACGGTATTCCTTTATCTAGCAATATTGTCTCTATGCCTTGGACTTTTTTTGCAATCCAATCAACACTTTTATAAGACTCGTGTTCATTTTGAACTCGGGTGTTCCAACAATATATCCATACATGAAAAATGGTAGCAAATACAAGCAAAATGATGACGGGTTTCAACATGGTAAGAATAGCACTCCCTTGTAATAATGTGCCAAATTTGAAAGCTGCCTTTTGCGAAGCGCCGAGAGGATTAAAGCAGAAAGCAAGTCGTTTCGCGAATGTGTTGCACACGGCCTACTAAAGAGCCATGCCATACGGTCGAGGGGATCGCGGCGGAAAGGGAAAATTCTCGCTTGTCTGAGCCGGCACACTATCAGTGTCAAGTTGCAGAGAGTCGGACGAGCTGAAATCCGGCGCCTCGGTCACGGGCGTCGCCGGCAGAGGTTTGTCAATGTCGGAGAGATGGTGCGGTGAAACCCGAAGAGGGATCCGGTCAGGCACTCTTGTCTGCAAAGTAGCCGGCTGCTCCTCAGAGCTCTCTGGCGGCACGTAGTGAATCACGCCGTCCCTTTCAAACGTCTGCAGCTTATCAGTCGCGTCGCCGCGCCTGCTGCGCTCCGCGGCCGAGGAGCGGCGGCGGCGGCGCAGGCCAAGCTCCTTGGCGCGCTTCAGCTGCTGCTGGTGGTACTGGATGGGAACGACTCGGGTGCCGTGTACGAGGTCGAACCGCACCCCGGTGAGATCCTGCAGCCGGCGCAGAAACGCCCCGCAGCGGTGGCAGTTGCGCCGCGAGACGTAGACTTCGAAATGGAGCGGGCTGCCGTCGCGCCACCGCAGGCGGCCCAGCCGGGCGAGGCTCTCGCGCGTCAGGCTGCTGCTGCTGCTGCTGCTGTCCGCTGTCCCGTCTGCGCCGCCGGCTTGCCGCGACGACAGCCTGTGCAGCAGCACCGCGGCGTGCGTGGCCAGCTTGGCCTCGACGTGGGACGCCTGGAAGCTGCCCTGCGGCGTGACGGTGGTGGTGGTGGGCTTGTCAAACGGCGACGCCAGGTCGATGCCGAGGATCGCGGCCAGCTTCATCGCGCGCGACGCCCACGCCGCGTTGCCGAGGACGTGCGGGCTGGCGCCGAGGCCATCGCCGTGGCGGCCCATGCCGTGGCCGCTCTCCGCCCACGCCAGCACGATGCGCCTCCGCGACGGCGTCACGGCCGCGAGGAAGCCGCTCGTCTTCTTGGCGAGGGTTGTCGGCTTCCGTCTGTCGCCGTCCTCGGCCGGGGGTGGCTGGTGGTGAAAGGTGTTGGAGAGGCCGCAGCCGAGGAGGACCTGCACCCGCAGCGTCTTGGCGTCGTCGTCGACGTGGTGCATGAAAAGGGTCTCTTCCGACTCGGTTTGGAAGCGCGAGTCAAAGGTCCTGCGTTGGCTCATGTTTTTTTTTGCGGAATGAAATGTAGGGAATAGTAGGTTGAAGCTGAGAAGAAGAAATCGGCGTATCGCTGAGCGCCTGCGGGGAGACGGAGGTGGTGATGAGGATGGGCTTGTGGCCAGCAAGAATCTGCGAGCGTGGGTGAGGCCCGACGAGGCGGTTGAAACTAAAATAGGCCAAAGTGAGCCAAGGAACACTAATAATGATGGGTTGGAAGCACAAAACAGTAAAGATGATGTAGAGGAGAAGACGAGGATGGCTAGGCACTTTCTGCGAGTCCAAGATTGCAGGCTGCAGAGTTGTGTTGATGACGTGTGGCATGCACGCGCCTCACTTGCTGTTCACTTTCCGATAGACTTGGTGCACGGGCCAACATGATGCAACTTCGATATTGCAAACGAGGATTCTCCCAAAATATTGCAGACACGCTTCAACCTAGTTGTGCGGTGCACCTAAAGGTGATGGTACAAGTTCGTCCCACTGATGATAAGATCGCGGCGCAGTCACTGCTTCGCCAATCAGTGGAAGCCAGTTTACCGGCCGTCTATGGTTTTTAGCAGTCATCGATTCGAGGTAGTTATAAGTACTCAAAAGCTCGCGCTGAGATGTAAAGCTGACACTGCTCTAGACTTGCTCTTACACGGGCTGGGTGGTCACGCATCTCACGCCAATCTGGGGACGTGTTGACATTTTAAATTAAATCAGAGCCTAATAAGTTATACAGCACTATTGCCATAAATTTCCAATAGATACAAGCACCGCTCAAGTTACAAACAAAAAATAAAACGCCTAGTAAGGTGACAACGCGAACCGTATATATTTCAAGTCACACCCTGCCAGCCAGCACGATGAATCGCCTACTTCTTCCCAAACACCCGGCGCTCCATATTCACCGCCTGCATCAGTGCGGTAAACGCCTCGCCCAGCTCCCTCACCACAACATCCACGTCCGGCGCGCGCGGCACCGTCCTCTGGCCGGCCTCGGCCGCCTGCCCCGCCGCGAGATCACCGCCCGCGACACCCGTCTTGCCGAGCGTCGTCAGGTGCCGGACGTCGGTGCCGCGACGCACCTTGGCCGGCTGCGCAGCGTCGCCCGGCGTGATGAGCGTGTCGTCGAGAATGTCCTGCCAGCGCGCGAGGTAGATGCCCGGGCCCCAGCTGCCCTTGGCGTCGTCGCCAGGCGTCTTATCTTTCTTGCCCGTCTGGGCTGCTAGCTGCGCGAGGCGCGCGTCGGAACTCTCCTTCAGCGTCGCGAGGTAGCTGGCGTGCGAGTCGACGGCGGCGAGCACCGAGCTGCGAGTGACATCGTCCAGCCCGGCGACAAGCCCGCCGAGTGCCGCCTCCATGACGCTCCTCTTTCTCTTGCCGTCGTCTTCGCTGTTGGCGGCTGCCGTCTCCTGTCGGAAGCGGACGATGGAGGCGTTGCTCCATTCGCGAAAGTCTTGCCACACCTCGGGGCACCTCTTGGCCACGACGTGGATAAACTTGTGCAGTAGTGGCTTATGGTCGTTGAGCAGCTTCACGTAATCCTCGACTGTGACGGAAGCGCCCCGGCTACCGTTTGACGTGCTCACGCGGACAAACTGCGAAATGAATTCTTGCAGATCCTGCAGGTGATCGCCCAGATCAATTCGCTCATGTACTACGCGGATCATAGGGTTGTACGCCGCGGTCGCTTCCTTGAGCGCTTTGGTGAAGAGGTCTGGTGGTTGCCGGCACAGTACTTTAGTGATGGCGTCGCGGTCGCGGATCGATAGTAGCGCCGAGTAGTACTCGAGACACAGCGCGTGCTGAGCCTCGCTTAGTTGGTTTACGAGCGTCGGGTCGCGTGCCTTGAATATGGCCACGATAATGGACTCGTTGGCCTTGAGACTTGAAGTACGGAGGGCCTCGTGCTCCGCTTTGCTGCTCGCGGTATGTGCCTGAATTGCCTCGAGCATCTCCTCGCTAGGCGCGTCGTCCTTGGCCTGCATCTTGTCGATGCGATGGATAATCTTTTTAAATTCGCCACCATCCCGGGAGAGCACGAGCGAAATAATGTTTTGCAGCAGGTTCATGCCGTCGTCTTCGTTTTGGGTGACGCCGAGCCAATTTGTTAGACCAGTAACGCTGAGCTTGGCAAGGAGCAGCCGCATCATTCCGTTGATCATGGTGGCGGCATTTCCTATGTGCAGCGTCTGCTTGATCATCTTGTAGGGGATCAAGCCGTGTATGTTGTCCAGCAGCTTGAGAAGGTATTGCCCGTCGGGGCTTAGTGCAAAGACGTGATGCAGCAGCGCGGCGAGATGAAGGACAATGTAGCTGCTAGACGCATCAACGGCGGCCGAGTGTTCCTCTAGCTTATCCGTCTTGGCAAAATAGTCGAATACGTCGTCCACCAGGTCACCATAAACCAGCCCATCTAGGACATCTTCCCACGCACGAACAAGCTCCTGGCCGTCCTGCAGATTGTACTTTTTCCTCTTCAACTCGTCGGTGGTTGGTCTCGCGCCTGAGTCTCCATCGCACTTCTTCCTGACGCCTCCAAGGAATCCTCTGGAAATCATTTCAATGACAGACCCCGACCCCGAAGACAGCGTCTTGCGTGCGCCCATTGTTCCCTTGTCGTAGCTCTCTGAAAGATCCAACTCGGCGAACCGGCTCAGCAGCCCTTGCACGCGCACCGCCCAAAAGTCTCTAGGCAGCGTCTTGATCGCCGGCAGCCGCATCACAAATGTCGACGTGAGCAGCTGCATGACCGGCAGTGCTGACAGCTTGTTGAGGTCTTGGTCGTCCCCCTCTGCATCGCTGACGTCGCTTCCTAGAGACGAGTCTGCCATGGACGGTGTGTATGTGCGTGGTGAATCAGGTGCCGATGGCGTCGGTGTGGCGCCGGAGCTGCCAGAGCGCCCCCAGAGACTAAGCGCAAAGCCCGTCAGTCCGCCGCCGCTCGTCGGTGCTGGGGCATTAATGTCGTGGCGACCGCCGGTTTTCTGAGCGACGCGCGCTTGCTGCTCTTCATTGCGAAAGGGGAATCCATGTGTAAGAACACCGTCTGTTGACTTGAAGGCCTCGATTTCAGCGTATGTCTCGTGGTGAGTGAGGATGTCAAAGAGAGCATGTGTCTGCTCCGGCGTCAGGAGCTGTGACTGAGACATGACTTGTAGACAGTAATGAGCCAGGCGTTTCGCTCTCGCACGCTATTCAAAAGGGGATAAAATATGATCGGACAATGAGATGACGTGTATAGATGAATGCTGCGTCGCGGCTAACCCAAGGGTAGCGCTGTGGAGGGCGAAGGAAATCCACAGTCCAGTGGTTGTCTATGGTTTATCGTCCCAAGTCTCGACTGTATAGTTACATCTCTCCAGCGATGCACAGATTTGATCGCTCGTGTCTTGTGTATGCTGATGGATTAGAGAGGCTGTGCGATATGTGAACGGGAGCTGCCACGCTGCGGAAGAGGCTTCTGTTGCTCCAGGTAGATGACGTTGAAGAACAAGCCCCCACTTCCACAAAGGCATGCATTGCTGCACACCATCCATCCCCTCCCATCCCCCGCACCTTGCATACTGGTAGTAGTAGAGCCAGCTCGTGCCTCGGTTTGCCATTCATTACTTTGGCTTTATTTGTTAGATGCCTGTGTCTACGATGCTGCACAGGGCGCTCGCACTCTAACGAGAGTTTGGACATTGGCAGCTTCCGCCCGCGCTACATATGTATAGATGATGTACTAAATAGTACTTGTGATTCATATCCAACTCGGCTATCATCTTCTCTATTCCTGCCTACTTCTTTTTTTGACACCAAGCCCCCTTTACGGGATTGGTATCCTTTGGTTGCGCGTAACGCAATGTTGAGTGGTGGCAGCCTCTGCAGTTACCACGAACTGAGTCTCCTCCCATACGCAGACACCACGGGCACTAACATTTTCGGACCCAAGGTACAACTTTTCCAAAGTCTGCTTCACCAGTCAATTACAAGTCACCAAAATCAAACAAGCCTATTTAAATGAACTTTTGCGATCCGACTCATTATTTTAGGAAACTGATACAATAAGGAAACTATTAAGGATGGTCGGCCTCGAGCCGTTGTAGGGTTGTGGTTTTGCAAACCAAAGTCTCCAGCAAAGACTAACCAAATAGACACACCATGGGTATATAATTCGTATCCGCGCAAACATTGAACCAAACTTTGGCTTATCGTAACAAACCCCATCTCTAGTTACTTAGCAGCAGCTTAGTTGAGAGGAACGGGGTTGGTGGCGTCAAGAGCCGGGGCAGCGGCCTTCTTAATGCCGTTACCGTTGGCGACACCATTGCCGGTGGTGTGCAGACCGTTGCCATTGGCGTGAAGGCCATTGCCGTTGGCAACTCCATTGCCGCTGGTGAGTCTGTTACCGTTGCCGGCAAGACCGGCTCCACCAGCAGTGAGACCGTTTCCACTGGCAGCAAGATCGTTGTTTCCGTGTGCGGCACCGTTGCCTGCACCGCGAGTTTTGTTAACGATTTGAGGAGCAGAGGGAATGTCCGTGCTCTTGCTAGCCTTACCAATGGAGAAGACGGGGCTCTCCCACTTCTCGCCCTTGAGAGCAAGCTGTTTGTACTCGGTGGCCTTGGAGCTGACACCGCCAGGCAGCTTGAGGTCGGGGAAGATGGACTCGTCATCGGTCATGGTAATGTTGACCTTGGTGTCCGAAACCTTCTCCTTAATCTTCTCCTTCTCCTGCTTGGCCTTGAGGGCGCGCTTCTGACCGGCGTCGTAGAAGCGCTTGAAGAAGTTGGCCTTTGTGCCATCCTCGGCAATCTCATCGGCAGCAGCATCGGCCTCCTTCTTGAGCTCGTACAGAGTGCGGTCGAACTCGTTACACTTGTCCTTGATGGCCTTCTCAACAGCCTTCTGCAGGGCGGGGCGAAGAGCGCGGAGCAGAACAGGCTTGAAAATGGCAAAGAGACCCTTGAACTTGGACTTCTTGAGCTTGACATTAAGACTCTTGAAGTCGACGTCGACCTTCTCGACCTTGAAGAAGTTCTGGGAGTCTCTCTTGCCAGCGGTAGAAACCTTCATGCGGAAAGAAAAGCCATCACCAGGCAGGAGAATGTCGGCAACACCAGTATCGGTGATCTTGGGGAAGCCAGACTTGCGCTTGATGTGGTAGCTGACATCGCGCAGATCCATCTGGATGCCAGAAACCTTCAGGTCAATAACATTCTGGTTGTGGTTGGTAATGTTCTTACGGCCCCATTTCCAGTTGTTGTTGGAGACGAGCTCGGCAACGTTGGGTGTGAAGTTGTCACTCTCAAGAATAAGGTTTTCAATGACGGCGTCGAAGCCGGGGTCAGAGTACTCGATGCGAGGAATGGGAATGTAGGCAATGTCGCGGAGGACGGCAGGTAGAATGACATCGAAGACGTCCTTCACGAGATGAGGCTTAAACTCGGACTTGCCATCCGAGCCATTGCCCAGATCCTTGAACAACTTCTGGACAGCCGCGCCAAACTGCTTGTTCTGTGGGTCCTTGTCGAACTGGTCGCCGACAAACTTAATCTCGTCGAACACGTTGTCGGTGTGGGCCTTGTACTTCTCGCGCAGCAGGTAACGGCCCTGCTGGTAGAGGACATCCCAATCCTTGGTAGACTGCTCCTCCAGGACGTAGCCCTGCTCGAGGAGTAGACGGTTGACGTAATGATCCATGTTCTTGAACCAGCCCTTGAGCTCACTGTCCTTCTGGGCATCCTGGTAAATTTGACCAATAGCCTTCCAGAGGTTGGAGGTGGAGGTGCCATTGGCGAAGCGCTCAATCAGAGTGCGAAGATCAGCCTCGGCGGCGGCGAGGCCGCTGCGGGCCTGGTTAACGGATCCACCAGATTCTTTGCCAATTGAGCGGCCGTGCTCGCCGTAGGTGCGGGCAAGACGGAGAAGGCTCTGGACGGCCTGGGAGTAGTCAGTGTGTTGCTGACACTCGATAACCATCTTCTTGAGGCGGAAGATGATCTGGTCCTTGCGTTCGGCAGGCATCTTCTTGTTGAGGTACTCCTTGGCCTTGCGGCGCTGCTCCTCCTTCTTCGCTTTAATGTTCTCCTGCGTCTCAGGATCGATGTTCTTGTTGATCTTATCCTTGAGGGTTGACTTGGCGGCATCATGACCAGCAGCAACGTTGGCGTCTCTGGCATCACCAGAAGCGGGAGCACCCGCAGATCTGGCGTTGTCAAGGACGTCTTGCGCATCCTTCTTGGCATCGCCCTTGTACAGGCCCTGGGCCTGCTTCTTGAGGTCCTCCTTGTTGAACTTGGGAGCCTCGTGCCAGGTGTTATCCTCGGCAGCGTGGTCAATCTGAGAGAGATCCTCTTCGTCGGGACGAAGGCGACCAGCGGCGTTGCTAGCGGCATCGCCAGCCATGTCGCGAAGCAGAATGGTGGAGTCCTTGAGGAGCTTGCGGAACTGGCCGTTGGTAATGAGCAGCGTTCCCAGGGTTCTTAGGCCTTGGAGAGCCTCCTCGCCGTCCTTCTGGGCAGCATCCTTACTGACTGGAGCCTGAGGGCCCTGGACAGCTTTGGGGTCAAACTGGGTAGTCTGCCAGATGAAGTCCTGGATGAGGTTGCCGTCATTCTTGGACAGGAGTAGGTTCTTGGCCAGTCTGACGACCTCACGGGTATCGTCGACGAGGAGCTTTCCGTCGGAAGAGAGTTTGGTGTTAGGCTTGGAGAGAACATCGGACTGCAGGAAGCTGTTCAGGGCGACATCGATCTGGTCATTCTGTGGTGGCGATTCAATTAGCGATAGGTGACTCCAGGCGACTGTGGTAACGACTTACGGAGGGGACCTTGCCGGCCTTGAAAGCGCGGAAAATGCCGTAAACCTGGAGTTTGCGGTTGATATCCGCATCCTTCTCCTTGACGTTAGTAGGGCGGTTGACGTTGGCGGTAGCCATGATGGGCAACAATTCCGATTCGACGTCTTTTCTTTGTTTTCGGGTTGAAATTTGATGAAATTAAATGCTTCAGTCTAGTAAAAGGTGAAGCAAGAGATGGGAAGCGATAAGAAACGTGATCGTTAAAATTAGAATAGAGGTATTGTGTTTTGGGGGTATCTTCTTCTTGGGGTATCACAATCGAGGATTCGTGTTTGGGTATTAAGAGAGAAGAGGGTATACAGGGGAAGTTTTGCTGAGGAAAAAGAAGAAGAAGAGGCAGCAGCGAGTGAAACGGCGGTCGAGGGGGTGTTTATACCAGCTGCAGGGCCGGAGTGAGACTTGAGCTAGCTGGGGCCGGAGCTTGGAAAGCTTGCTCGGATGGTGACGTTGGGCGGAAACCGTGGATACGTCATAGCCATCGAGGTAGTGCAGCGCCAGCAGCACAGCTGGTCTTTGCTCTGGGGGGAGGGGGGTGCTACCGTGCCAGACACTACCTAGACCGAGCCACCTAGCCTAGCCAGGGCACGGCAGGAAGCAGGGGGGAATGGCCTCCGAATAGGTCTTGACACGGGCGGCATTGTCCAATGCTGGTCGACAGAACGCCAGCGCTTGCAGTTGAAACCAGGAACGCCTTCAGCAGGCCAGGATTTGGTGGGAAGCGGCGGACGGGTGTGTGGCTAGTGCGAGCAAGCTGCAAGCTGGTAACCGGTCAAGCCACATCACGATGCCTCACAGTTATTATTAGGGAGAAAGTTACACAGTCCTTACCACCCGTGCCAGACTGTCAGTAGAACTCTCTCGCTACTGGCCGGTTGAATTGCTCCCAGGAAATTGACAGTGGATCGTTGCGACTGGACTCGGCTTGACTACTGGTACCAGTTAGCATTGGAGCGAATGGGTGCTGCCGTCGATCTTGGTGCAGCGGGCGGAGGCGGCCACATTTGCAAGTGATGAGCTGCAAAGCTGTTCGACGACACTGCTCCTCTTGTGCCGAAATCGCAGCCGTCTTTGGTCATTCTTTTCTTTTGCATCCATCACGCATTCATTTGGATAATATTCGGTTTCACCGCTCTGGATGATTCATGCCCACACCCCCATTCTTCCGCCCTCGCTGTCTACTGCAAAACACCACCGTCCCCAGCGCATTGCCAGGGTGATGCTTAGCCCCACATTAGCTACTACAAGCGAGCAAATGGGCCGATGGTCTGGACGTTGCGAGACCAAACGCAAACAGAGCCCAGACACTAATCAACAGTACGGTCCCAAGCACTGTGTAAGTGCTCAATCCGTGCCTAGCACAACTCTTTATTACCTAGTAGCCTGCCACACCTCTTGCTGGTAGTCGCATCCGGCCGCTGGGCGCAGCATCATCTTCTCCCTCCGCATCCAGCAGAGCTCCCATGTCTTGGGAATTACTCCATGCCATGTGCGAAAAGAAACCTCGTTCAAAGAACATTACAAATTCGCCCCATTTACTATCTTTAGCAAAATCCCTCTCTTGACCTTTTTTTTCTCTTCTTCCTGGGTAGGATAAAGCAGAGCTTGCATGATTGGTATTGCACAAAACACCATCGCAGACCACAAAAGTCATGACGTCAACGCCAGTTCCAGAACCGCTGGGGCTGGCACTAGCCACACCTAGTCTGCCGCAGACTGCAGCGCACGTAAATTGGGAGCGCCAGCGCCAGCTGCAATTGGGAGTGTGCTGAGAAAAATATGTACAGATGTCGCTTTCAAAAGTCTTGTCTGACAGGGGTTAGGGCCTGTCTAGGTTATAAGGGGCCCTGCCCACCTGATTTACTAGGCAACCTACCCCTCTTTCCTTCTTACAACCCCTTACTAAGTAGCTAAAATAGTCCGCTAAATAGATATCGCGATATGAGCTCTTGTGGTTACTCTTAAGGTACCTTATAGTGGCAAGAACTCTACTAAGATTACTAGCCTAGCTAGAATATCTAGCTAGTAGGTTAATTAAATCTATACCTAAGCGATTAAGTGAGGCTTTAACCTAAACCTTTAACTAATTATTATTAAAGATACCTATCTAGAAGATACCCTATAAAGTAGCTAGCTAAGTAAATAAATAGTAGAGAACTAGGAGGCTATATTAAAGAAGGTTAAGCTAGATAGGTATAGCTAGGAGAAGACTTATAGTATACTTACTAAAGAGCTAACTAAAGCTAGAATTCTTATCTTAGGGCTAACTATATAGTATATCTTAAAGAAGGTAGGCTTTTAGAAGATAAAGCTAATAAGGAAGCCTAGTCTAATATAGAAGATAAGGGATAAGAGGTTATATTAGTACTAAGAGTAAGAGGGTTAGAGCCTTAAGGATTAGAAGAAGGTTATATAGTCTAATAAGACCTTAGTTATTCTTTTATATTACTAAGGAGGTTATTACCTCTAGTAGTAGCCTAAAGAGGCCTTCTTCTATAGCTATATTTATAAGTACTAGAAAGGTACCTCTAAATTTATATTCTAGGGCTATTTCTCTTATAATAAGAAGGGCCTTAGCTACTATTAGAAGCTAGAAATAGCCTAAGATTATTACCTAGTAGAGGTAGTAGTAAAGGAATTAAATAATAAGCTAGAGCCTCTAGTATAAGAGATATAGGAATTAAATATATAAATATACTAGCTAGACCTCTACTAGAAGCCTAGAAGGTAGTCTTAATAGTGCTAGAATTAACACTCTAGAAAGCTCTCTTATAGCCTTAAAAGAGGTATTAATTAGTATATATATTAGATAAAGGTTCTAGTACTAAAGCTAATCCTATTCACTTAAGCTTATATTATTATAAGGCTAGGAACCCTTATATAGGAAGATAAGGCCTTAGTATATAACTACTATATCTAATAGTTCATCTATAATACTTATAAGGTCTAGTGGCTTCTTTAGCTAGGTAATAGCCCTAATCTTAACCCTATAGAGCCCTATTAGCCTTATCTAAAGAGAGTAACTATAAGGAAGGGCGTACTAAAGAGCCACTAGGAGGCTATCATAGTGTAGGAGGTAGCTTAGTAGGAATTGCCTTAATTGTGTATTTAATTATAGATTAAGCGCCTTCTTAGGTATATTAAAACTATTATTAAGCTAGAAGGAGGTAATAAGTATAAAGAGGGTAGGGTAGAGGAACGGCGTGAGTGAAGAAGGGGCTAATCCTAGCTAAAATTATATATAGGCAGCCTATAGCACACTAGAAGGCCCCCCCTGTTAGATAAGACTTTTGAAAGCGACCTCCGTAGTAGGCACGTAACTAGGTACTGGGTCTGAGGCGAAAGTTTTAAACCCCTACTATGTATCTGAGCTGCTCTTTTTCTGAGGCTAAGCCCCTTTAGGAGGAACCGCACTTGAAATTGGTAGGCCGCAAAATCCATCGGACACTCCCTGATGGGATTAGCGGCGTCAAGCTACCAGCTTGGGGTTTAAAACTTACCCATCATACCCAGTAGGTAGCCAAACCAACGAAGAGCTCGCCTGGACAGTCCTGGTCAAAGGAGCTTCGCTAGCCCGGCTCTATTGAAAACATCCCTACAAATCTCCTGCCAGGCCCGCCCAAAGCTTGGTTTCGCCTGTGGCGGTGCACGCAGAGCTCTGGACTTTGGACATGATCCCCTTGAACCAAGGTCTGGCATGATATTTGCACCCCCCCCCCCCCGGATCTTGATGCGCTGCCTCTGGGCAGACATCGTCGTCTCTGAAGCAAGAAGCAATAATAATGATCGCTAGTCGTTCCGTCTCCCTATTTCAACTCCTTCGTTCCTTGCTGACCCCTTTCCGACGAAAAGCCACCATGCGCTTTCGTGAATGCCTATTTGTCACATCTCCCTTTCTTGCCCGCTGCCCCTTCTGACGCAGCTACATGAAAAACGTGGCCAAGCAAATCAATATTCTCTCCATTCGTCTGGCCATCCATCTTTGAAGGTGTGCCCACTCAACCACTTCCATGTTGTCGTCCAGCTCGTGCTGCATGTGATGGCGCCTCTGGCCCACACGGCTTCAGCACGACAGGGAGCAGACAATCGTGGGCTTGAACAAGTACCTTGTAACGCGCCCAGGCCAAAACATCGGCCAACCTTACTTTCTTTCTTTATTTTTTAGTCGGGCTACATGATAAATGCAGAGGGCTTTTTCGATTATATGTATCTGTTTACTCTTTTCAGCATTTGCCAATCGAAACAACTCATGCTGCTAAATAGCATTGCCCTCTGTGGCCGTGCGAGCGACTGATGTTTAATGGACGCGTCTCGCTTCACCAGCCATCGCGCCGTCATGGTGATCCTCTCCATAACCCACAAACTGTCCCACTGATCTGTAATTTGACGACAGGGAAGCAGAACATTCACCATTGAGTCTCCTCGCGAATTCTTATGCCCCTACATGTTCTCAAGCCAGTTTCTTGCGTCCAATTACCTGTGCCGTCTACCGTTGCAGTCCCAGTTGATAGTTCCGCAATCATTCCGCGACTCGAATAGTCCGGCGGCACAAGGGACCGTCAGGCACATTCTGGCTGTTGCCCTGAAATCTCTATTGTCAATATCGCTCTCCTGTATCTTATCCTGGAGAAAAATACGCTTTTTTTGGTCATCCGAGCACTGCCGACCTCGATCGGTCCTCAACTGCTCCTGGGCACCCCTCCACCCAACTCGCCTGTATGCAGTTGTGGCGCCCACCAGCTCCGGATCAGCCACACTGGGCAACGATTGACACGCCCGCCGCGACCAGGGCCCGTGTGTACTGATGCCATTATGATGCTTGGACTCACAACGGTTTTTTTTTTGAGTTCATGACGTAGCCATCACGACAAGATCGCGTAGCCATGTGCAATGCGACACATTTTTTTTTTACCAATCACTATTTTCTGTTAATTCCAATTTTAATTTTTTCCTGTCAGGGTCTTTTGCTCCTTGAGCCCTCTCACTTGTTGCATGTGCGTATTCAGGGTAGCACACCAGCCGACCATGACAACATTGAGTTCCCGTCTTACTCTACTACATCGGTTATAAACATTCGCAGCGACTATAACTATAATCCTAGCCCGAGGACTAAGCAATTAGATACTAAGATGTAGCTGCTTTTTGTGATTGCTGTCAAGAAAGCCCTACACTATTAAATAGCATATCATGACGGCTAACGAACGATGTCTTGTGGTTGACGGATCTGGGCTCTCTAACTGCTCGATCTGTTCGACGCGCAATATACTTTGCTCGTCGGTTCTTTCGATCCACACCGCCTCGGTTGATTGGACGCATCTCACAACCTGTTCCGTGGTGCGAGCAAATTCAGTTCCTGCGACACATTGTCAATAATATAACCTCGTGCTTCTGGATTACCATTTTTACGCCCTACGGTGTTGCTCGCTATACTGCGAGATATACCTGTAGTATTACTTGCTTACAAAAGAAACTAGCCTGTTTATGTGTAGGCATCGTGGCACGAGATATAGCACAAATGTGCCAACGTACAGGGTAGGTGTTGCAACAAAGGAATTGTTTGGAGCCTCCAGCGAGCTCCGCGGCACGGTCTTCACAAACTTGCTTCAGCATCCGTGTCTAACATGTCTCATTCCTGTCATCAGGTTCTACGTCTATATTCGTAAACCTCTTCACGTGCTGTTTTGACCCCCCAGATCATTGAAGAGAGAAGCCTTGACGCCCGTAGCCAACAAACCAGCCTTTTCTTTTGCCGCAATCATGCTTGCTTCGCTCGACAGCTTCTGCATTGCCTTGTCCCCAGCTTTACCTGTCCCACCGCCGCCGCCCATAACCAACATCTGCGACCCGCGGCTGCGTCGAATACCCGAGGTAGCCTCCTTGATCTTGGATGCAAGGTCAAGCATCTGCTTGTTTGCAAAGTCGCGATTCGTGAGCAACGGGTTCTGACTCAGTGTCTGCACCCAGTACTTGTGCCACAAGAGTTCAAGTAGGTGTGTGTCGAGTGAGCTTTTGAAGTGGGACACTTCCAGGCTGTAGTATCTGCTCGAGTGAGCACCGAATTCGGCTGCTTTGTCAAGTGGCACTGCCTGGAATCCATCCGCCCCGGTGGCCTCGGCCTTATGTGACGCTGGATACGTGCGGAATGCTCCAATGTCGACCTTGCCGGCGCTGATTGTGCGATCAGGATCCACGACAACGGCAAGGAACGGGTCCTGGTACTGCTGCTGCATGGCCTCAGTCTCAACATCGATACCACTCAGCCAGCACCCGTAACCAGGATGGCTATGGTACCAACCAACCACGTTTTCCTGTCGACACTGGGCACGGCACAGATCCAGATATTCGACAATATATTCATTCGCTTCGCCCTGGGCATTGACACGGGTCTCGGTACCCTCGACGGGAAGTCGGAATGCGTCGGTGACGACAAACGTGTCGCCCTCAGTGTAGCCTTGCATCAGACCCATGATTTCGAGGTTACCACCGGAGCGGGCATGCATTGTCATCTTGATGAGGGCCACAGCACTGATTCGGACGTGCTTGAAGTAGTTTGGGTCAGCCATCCAAGGCCGGGCGTTTTGCACAGCCTTTTGAGCCTCTGCATCGTATTGGTACAGAGCATCTCGCTTCGGGTCGATGAGTTTTATATTATTGTCGAGCTCTATACGAATTAGCATAATAAGTAATATCCGAGCCAACACCGTCTTACCCCATGACTTGAGAGCCGTATCCATCTTGACTGCGTTTGCCGTCAAGACGGATGGCGATGTAGGAGGTGGGTTGGCCGAGTGGCGGAAGCGCTGCCCCGCACTAGCTTCGCTGCCTGGGGTTATCGATAGGAGGTGCTTCACTGTGATAAACCTCTGGTGATGCGCAGTGAGGGGGAAGGAGCATTGCAAGGAAAAAAAGAATGGTATATTTATAAACTTGGCTAATTTCATCAAATCATAGGGGAATTATTCCATCACAATATGCTGTCGGAGATCTTGGCAAGCAAACGTATCCCAAGTGGACAAAACGTCGCCCCCTCCCCTCAGGCTCTTTCCTACGGC
This sequence comes from Akanthomyces dipterigenus, assembly GCA_030783385.1. Taxonomy (NCBI): domain Eukaryota; kingdom Fungi; phylum Ascomycota; class Sordariomycetes; order Hypocreales; family Cordycipitaceae; genus Akanthomyces; species Akanthomyces dipterigenus. Next base: position 10,181 of record JARJRE010000082.1, on the reverse strand, counting down.
ATCATCTCCAAATCTGGCGCCTGCACGCCGGCGAAAACCTTACCCCATGCATTGACAAAGCGCAGCAAGGTTTCTTCACTGCCATCTTTGGACAAAGCAAACATGCCATAAGGCTGTCCGTTCTTCCTCCAGTTGCCCAATGGCACAGTCGCACACGGCCAACCCGCGGCAGCAGCATAAGTCACCAGCTGGCACTCAGACGACGAGAGCACAATATCCAAATCGCCACTTCGGCGCATTAGATCGGACATGCCGTTCTCCCCAGCCAGATGACGGAGACGTGGGACGATATTTCGCAGCATTTCGGGTCGCATTTTGCTGTTGACAGCGGCAACGAGCTCGCTCTGCGTATCATATGCTAGACCGTGTCAGTATCATCCTCGGATTTAATGGGCTCACAGTAGCAAACTCCATTGATCTACCTACGAAATGGCAATGCCTTGGCGGCTTGAGCGTGATTCCAAGCTATCACATCTTTCAGGTCTTTGATGCCGGCATATTCGAAGCATTGGATGAACTCTTTGATTTTGTCGCTGAACTCGCCGTCTATAAGAGAAAGGATCTGTCAGATGCGAACACGAGCCAAAATCTCTTCAATGACTAACATGATGTACTTATCAAAGTCTCTCCGTCGTACCTTATGCTATCAGGCTCCGCGGCCTGAAGCGGATACACGACACGGCCTCCCCGACTTCGCATTCTAAAGACCGCATTCTCGTACTCTTTTATCTGTTGAACCATGAGTTAAAAACACAATATGGCTTCCCAGCACATAAAGAGAGTACTCACCACTCGGGCATCTCCCCACTTTCCGTTGACGAGACTCTCATGGACTCCCCATGTGCTGGCCACGACACCCACAGCAAGGCCGCGGAATTCTTGCCCTCGACCAGCGTCCTTGGATGCAATGGTCATAGTGAAGCTGAAATTTTGTTGTAATATTTCAACCAGGGCCACGATGTCTGCAGGCTCCCTTGCGATTGGTCCAACACAGTCGAAGCTGTCGCTAATGCTGAACACGCCATCCATTGGCACCGTCTTGTACCCACACTTATACGCATACACGCCACAGACACTTGCTGGATATACCAAGGCGGCCGAAGTCTCGTTTCCGATGGACAAAGGGCAAAGACCGGCCGCAACTGCGACGGCTGAGCCTGACGACGACCCTGCAGTGATGGGCTGGTCGTCTTCCGCTAGGTCTCTCCTCCTGTAAGGAGAGTTTGTTTGCCCACCGCACGTACTCCATCCAGACTTGATACAATTCGATTTGAGACCGCAGAACTCTGTCATGTTGGACTTGCCCAGAACAATCATGCCGGCCTCTTGCAGCCGGTCCACCAACGGGGCGCTGCGTTTGGCCGTCATGCCAGCAAATACAGCGGCGCCTACCGTTGTCGGCATTCCGAGCTCGGGACCTGTGACCAAAACATCTTTCAAGATTATTGGGATGCCGTGCAACTTGCTTCGCAGGGCATTGGGTCGCGCACGGCGCTCAGCGTCTAGCGAGGTGGCATGGGCGATGAGCTGCACTCGCGGTCGGATGCTTAAAAGACAGTGGAGACGGCCGTTATACCGCTCAATGCGGGCCAAGCATGATTCAACTATATCGATGCTAGTGATCTCACCGGTTGTGAGTTTAGCTTGCAGGGCGGTGGCAGAGAGCTGGTGCAGGTTTTGATCCATGGGACGAATTCGCATGAAGTGGGTAGTCGTTTCGGTCTCGACATAAGCCATCATTAGGCATCGGTCCGGTACGATCCTATTCCTTCCTATCAGGCATCTCTCGTGTGCTAAAGCCCACCACGGAAAAGAGTCTCGTTCTGGGTTGTCAACAAGCGCTTTGCATACCAAATCAGGACGACAACAGGTGGAGCTGCGTCTGAACAAGAAGACAAAAAAGGAGGAGGAAGAAGGAGAAGAAGAAGGAGAAGAAGGGAAGCAAGAAGACGACAAGCGACGAGTTGAAGGATGGGCTTGACTTTATGACAGGCGGGCACCACACGTCTATCTGTACATTATTTTGATCTGGATCAGATATTGCGCCTGGAGTTAGGCCACCCACACCTGACGATAAACGGATCAAGCAGACTGTCACTTTTCACCTCCATTCTGCAGAGGCTCTAGCCCGATGTTGCAGAGTTAACCCATTTTACCCACAAGGCGCTCATTGGTCGTCCCACGCTGGTTGCTTGGATAAACGAAAAACCCCTCTTCTCGGAGCCTTACCAGGTGGGATTGGCGCCGGGTTGCAGGCATGTATTGTGTGCTTGGCTGCGCCAAGGCAAAACACAGGGATGCCGGCCCTCGGAAGATCCCAAAGTGACATCGAACGGACGATGGTCCCTTTCCAGGTTCAGCCATATCGGTAAACGAGGTGCACGTTTTTGAAACGACGCGCCCCGGTAGGAAGGGCGGAGGGCTGACAAGAGCACGACTCCTTTCCGGCAGCAAGCGGCGACAAGGCTCGCGTTTATTGGTCAACCAAAACGTTAAATTGATGCCGGAGCCGAAGCCGAAGCGGGCTCATGGATAGCTTGCCGTGGTCAACCCTATCCAAAGCACATATGTTGTTGTCAGGCTTTGAGCCGTCCAAGCCGGTGGCACTGTGCGTTACGGTGCCTTTATCACCAACGGCAGGTGATGACACTATGAAATGGCCAAGCCACGTAGTGAGTAAGAAAAAAGAAATACATCTCCGATAACCCTAAGGACTAGAGATTTACTCAACAGCCTGTCGGCAGTTGATTGGATTTTTTTCTGGGCCATGCCATGTGCTCCTTTCTAAGCCATGGTGACGCTTCGTTGGTGCATATAAAATCAGCGAAGGCTGCGGACAAACCTCTGCCGATTGATTGACTGCGCCTGCGACTTGGGGGAAAAAAGACTTGCCGAAAATCTACTAAACTATACAGATAAGAAAGAAAAAAAAATAAGCGAAAAAGTGTCCAAGGCTTACACTAGAAAACGCTACTGAGCGCCAGGCTGCGACGACCGTTCGATAGCGAAGCGGCATTGTCCCTTTGTTAGTCGGGATTGGGTTCTGGGCAGCTCCACTGTAAACGAGCAAGAAGGCGGTGGCTAGCAGGCACAGCACACAAGTAAAAGATGTCGGTGAAATTTGTAACAAGAATAATAATACTGATAATATGTATACGACTATGGGTTTGATGTAAAGTCATTATTGTCTTTTGAAAAATAAAAGTGGTATCATGATGCTAGACCGCCAGTTTCGCAACCGCGGCCTTGGAATACAATGATTCCTGGTGCTTGGGAGAACAAGCCAGAAGATGTATCCAGAAAACGGTTCGATGCTAAGAAACAAAAACACCAACGCAATGATATACTAATCCAAAAAAAAAAGAAAATCGAAAATGACAGTGGTGCCCGTCCAAGTTGGGGAATATCGCCGGGTAAGGTATTGCTGTGTGCGGTTGGGATAGAAGCTTTGCGCTCGTTTACGGCGGGTCCTGCGCCGTGATGGCAGAAGCCAGCATGGAATTTGAATTTGGTCCGCTGCTGGAGCGATGCAATGGCAACACGCACGTCTGGCCTCGTCTGGGGCGGGACATGCGTTTTACTTGCAGCGGAGAAGAAGCAGCTAGAGAAACGGACGACTTGTCGAAAAAAACCTGGCTCGTTTGCGGCGGGCCGCCGCAATCGCCAGCATCGCTGGCAAGTTGGATGCAGCCTTTTGCTTGCTCGAGGCGGGCCTTGCGCATAATCGCGTGCATAATACACGTTGTTATGCAGCGGCGCATAAGGCAAGGAATGGATGGATGCCATGATTTCCGCCTTCCTATTCTGGGCGGGCCTGCTGCTGCCCAACGGACACCTTGTTTTGTGACGACACCCATTGCCGTCCCGAAACCTGCAGGATCAGACAAGGAAAAATTTTCATCCCCTCTCTTTTATCTTTTCAAAACATCTCCATTGGTGAGCATGTTGAAGGATCCGAAATCCGAGGACAGAGGGGCGATCCAACGTGCAGGCATTTGCTGACTGTCCCGATTGGTACCCGCGTGAGAAAATAGAATAGGCCGAGTCGTTAGGGGGTCTTTGCGCAATGTCGTTGAGTCTTCTGGCGGGTTTCCAAAAGTCCTTCCATGGCCCGAGCTCCTGAATGCAACGATCCATCACGACTCTCAAAGCAGGGGACCTGCCGCCGAGGGAAAGGGGGCGCGGCGCCCTCTGGGGCGGTCCCAAATGGTGGGCGCCGACCGCAAGGGACCTGGTTGGAAAAGTGATTGCAGCACAGGCGCGGAGTTCTGCCCATGACGTGGCAGTTCCAGGGTCTCCTAATAACAAGGAGCTAGAGAAAAAAAAGTCGAGGCCCACTGCCGGAGCAAATCGCATGCAGTTGGCGTATGACTCTTTTTTTCTCTTTATCCCGTCTCTCATTGCTCGTAGGTAATAGGGATCCACCTGGTAGGAACTCCGTTGGACCCAATCTCTTCAGCGTCGGCCGCCTTGATGGGCGCTTTGCGAGGCGGCAACGCCCAGCGAGCACGGCCGGGTTTGCGGTCGTCGAGCTTGCCACGCTTGCGCATGGCCATTTCCATGACGGCGATGCGAATAAAGTCGGGATTCTCGCGCATCTCTCGCGGTCGCATCACTGCTGGCAGCATGGCCGCCCGCTGGTGCTCTGATTTGGGAGTGGGGCTGCTGCCGCCGCCACCGACGACGCCGGCACCGGTCGCACTGGCTGCAGGTGGCAGGGCTGATGGAATGTTCCGTGACGGCGACACACGGCCGCGTTGCACCTTGTAAGTCTGCATCTGGATGGACGCCAGGCGCGGGCGCTGCGGACCATCCTGGGGCTGGGCCTCGAGCGGGCGTGTCGTTGGGTTGAGGTAGCGGCGCAGCTCGGCCGAGGGCATCTCCTCGGTGACCGGGGGGCGGCGCTCGTCCGTATAAGGGACGTTGGGATCAATGGTGAGGATGGAGCGGGACAGCAGGTCGTCGGGCGGAAGGGTGGGAAAATTAATGCTGGAGAAGGACTTTGCGGCTGAGCGCAGGGCGCGTAGCGATGCTGTCAAATTAGACTTGAACGCGGCCTTCAGCGGCTTGAAGGGTTCGCTAAAGACCGACATGGCCGGCTCCTCGACCTGCTCAAGCACGATGGGATACTCGTCATCTTCCAGCGTAATGGACAGTGGGTGCTCGTCGCTCAGAATGTGCGGGGGTGAACGGACTGGTTCAAGAGACTTGCGTGCTGGGCTGCGCGTGCGTCTTGGGCGGCTGAAGTAGGGCGATGAGTCAAACGAAGACGCGGCATCAGTAGCGTAGCTATCGCCGAGCGACGGAATGGAGTCAAAGGAAACCGTGTGCCGTAATGAAGAGCCATCAGGGCTTTCGCATGTGCTCAATTCATCTTCGGTGGGTGAAATATCTGGCGGCGAAAGCAGCACCTCAAGTGGGTTGCTGCCCGTCAGCGACAGGCTGAGCTGCTTCTCGGAGACATGCTGATCGTGCACAATGTCCTGGACGGTCATGGGCCGTTGCGCCCTCTGTTTTTGTCGTAATGATTGGCGGTGGCGTGGGATATCGGTCATGGCGAGAAGAGCCGCGACCGAAGGCGAGACGGTCTCTGGGGAGTGCACATCTTTGGCGGTGCGCCTGCGTTGCGAGGCATGGTGCTTCTCGCGGTTGGTACCTGTGCGACTGGACTGACGGGGAATCTGGACGGGACTGCTGGCGGAAGTCGAGGTCTTTGTCTGGCGCAGGGAGTCGACCGTCTTGGTGGTGGAGGAGGAGCGTCGTTCACCACGACCTTTGCTCATGGTGGTGGTGGTATTGTTGTTTGCCTCGCCGTCCGACTCTGAAGTGGAGGACGGAGAAGCTGGGACTGCAGTGGTAGTGACTGTGACGGGGGCGTCCAGCTTGCAGTCGGCATACTTGGCGCGTATGGATAGGAGAGCGTCGGATGAGGTTGTATCGACGAGGGTGTGGTGGGAGGAACGCGGAAGGGCAGCTTTACTTGTACAAGTAGTCGGGATCAACGGAGCGGTGCTGGTAGCGGTTGGGCGGCGAGGCGAATGTCTGGTGGACCACCAGGAAGCGTGAGCCATGAAAGGCATGGAGCTGACCGGGGACTGTTCGGCACCTGTGACGAATCGGTGGGGGCATGCTTTAGCGGATGGGAAACCGCTTAGAGGGCCTGGAAGTGTGGTGCTTCCAGCGGAAGGAGTCGCTGGACGGGGGCGCTGTGGCCACTGCGCGCCCGCTGTATGCCCGCTGTTGGCAGCCGGCTGCAGCGTGTGTTTCGGGGTGTCACCTCAGTGGAGCCGCTGCAAACGATGACTGCCCAACTCCCTGAACAGGCAACCTCTGGGCGAGCTAGCAAAGAGCTATCTTGGCCTAAAAGTCCGGTACACTGCGGCGAGGATAATTTCTCCACGCTGGTGCCGGTGAATCAGGCAGGTAATAATGTTGGCCGACGGCGCCTGTACGTAATAGTAGAGGCCAGCGTTGTGCGTGCTGGCGCAACGGCGGTATCGTCGGGATAACGGAGGTCGCAGAGGAGAGGGCCCGCAAGTGAAGACGCTGATCAGGGTCTACCAGCAAAGGATCACTGCATGGACGAGCAGGGGGGGAAAGGACCCTCGAGCGAAACGGGCAGGTCCCTTGTTTTCTCAATTTCGCAACACGTCGCACGAAGAATTCCAGTGCGAATTGGTATCTATCCGGCACCCTTCGACATGGGTTGGCTGAGAGGCTCGGATATCGTTGGGCTGTCGTGGACAGTGGCTGATGGGGCCGCCACCAAAAGGGCTATGCAACCTGTAGCGCGTGCCTTGCAGGGGAGGGGCGGGAAGCTTTCAGCAGACGTGCAGCAGCTCAACTCTAAAAAGGACCGTCGCTGCAACTTGGGACGTGTGATTTTGGTAGGGAAGGCAGTTGTCGGTCGGTCGGTCGGCTGGGGTCGGGACGAGGTCGGCAGATAGGTAAGTATGTAGGTCGACAATCAGCACAAACGATGAGGTCCGAAGATGTGATGCGCCGTCACGAATATCGCACAACTTGTATCCAAAAAAAGCAATCGTCAGCCCCTTGAATCAGGAGGGCTTCCTTGGCGTCGCTGGTGCTTGAGTCGGGCGTGTCACGGGGAGGCCGACGAGGCAGCTCGGGGGCAGTGTATACAGTCGCAGGCAGCCAGTGAGGCGCCGTGGATAGTAAGAGCCAGCGCGAAAAGTGCTTGACTTGCTGGTTCCGAGTCAGCCTGTAGGAAGGCAGGCAGGCAGGCAGGCGCGCCGGGCCAAAGCAGCGGAAAGAAGCAAACAGAATTGACGGCGAAAAAGGCCAGCAGATTTGCGATGCTTGACAGGAGAACAATCAGAAGAAGAGAAGGGAAAAAGAAGCCAGTCCATACGTCGCGGAATATTCCAAGATTTTGAACCAAACCTACCTGTCCCCGTATTCCCCAATCATGGCGCGGTCATAGGCTTGTCAGCACAAGTGAGGCCCTGGAAGACGCCTGGAGAAAAAGGGCAGCCTAAAGCCCGCCCTAAAGCCCGCCCAAGGACGCTAAAAATGGCCCCAAGAAGCCCTGGCCCCGCCTCCGCAATCACCAGAGCCCCCTAGCGCCTGCCCCATTCGGCCGTTCTCAGCGGCGCGCGCTATCAGCAGCGCAACGCACGCCCAATTACTGCATTTTCCTATCGTCATGTCCTAGATAACAAAAGTTGGCGCCTCCGATTGCGGTACGAGGGGCAGAATGTTTGTGGCTAACAAAATAGGTGGCCGACAAAAGTCACTCAGCATGTAAAAAAAACGATAAAGCGAATAACTCGACTCTCCTATCGTCTTCGTGTTGCGCCGCCCACTCACACCCACGCACACTCATCCAACACCAAGGCTGTCGTCTGTCGTGTGCGTCATACCACCATGTACCATGGCTTGCCCCAGGAAGCCTTGTTATCCGAAAGATCCGGCAAGCGCTGCCCTGGCTCACATGCTGGAATCTAAACCAAGTCAAATGGGCTCGCTTGACGAGCGCAACCCCGACTCTGTGCTTTGCCAAGAAAGTGATGACTGCTGGCAATTCGACCCGTGCCCTTTTTTTCTCTTCCCTTTTCCTCGCGTGAAATCTAGTGGTCCCTGATGCCCGATTGACTCTTATCTACCACCCGAAACCTGCGCGTCGTAAAGGGAGGCGTGCGGGGGCCAAGCAAGCGGCTGCTTATCAGCCCACTCTCATCGGCGAAGCTGGGTGCGTTATCTGGGGTAATCATTCAAAATATTACCGGAATGAATAGAATAAAGACTAGAAACGGGATATCGCAACCTGAGATATGCTCCCGAGTGGCATGACTTTTGCTTCGCCGCCTTGTTTCGATGCAATAGTTTAGTACGCGGTATCATCGCCGTCGGTCCCTTCTCCGATATGCCGACCGTGAGCAAACAGCATGTTTGCCTGTGCAACCGCTCGCTGGCTCTGTTACAGCGCTAGTTTAAGAGTAAGGTTGTTGCCGCCTATTTAGCACATGAGATTGTCTTTATCAATGCCCGTGCACTGGTCTCTGTGCGACACTTCCGTTTCTGCGCCCCAGTCCGACGGTAACCCTTCTTTCAAGAGTCTGGAATCCCGCGTCCCTACAGTCGACTGCCGGCTTCTGCCGGGATCTTTGTCTCCTGCAAAAGGTGTACATTTTCGGCGAAAACGTCATTACAAAATTGGCGCGCCAAGTCCCTTTATTGATGGCGAGCAGTTGGTGAACCGGCTAGCCTACCAGTTTCGTCTGACGGGCGAACAGTTATATTGAAAGGAACAAGTTTCCGCACCACTTTTTGCTAGTTGTCAACGAGGCTTGCCAAACCCTCGGCTACAGTGGGTCGTAGGTAATTCCGAGCAATCTGTCACCAAATCGCCATACATTAGCGCTCGGAATTACCTGGAGGCACTGTAGCCACTGGCAGGGTCTCTGACGACGCGCGGGCAGCTTACATTTCGGCCCAAAGCTTTTGGAATGCAACACGGAAATAATCGTACCACACCCTTCTAGACCAGTCTCGACCGCCGGCAGGCTGCAGCACAAAAAGAAAAATAGCAACGTACACGTTGAAAGCCGATACGCCAGCCAGCCTGTGACACGCACCACCAACGGCTCATGCATGGACACCTGATGGTTCATACCGTGGTCCTGTGTGTGCGTCGTAGTTTGAACGGCTGTGCGAGCAGCCCAATGATAGTGACCACAGCTGATGCGCCTGCGCTGCACTAACAGTCCAGGTGGTGTGTCTCATTTGCTGCCACCGCCAGACTTTCAGCTGCCATTGTCCATGTCTCTTGTTTGGCTCGTTCAATGTACACATGCGCGACGGATTTTTGTTACACATCACATTCACACGTCTGCCTGAAAAATCTTTCTTTCATCTTCTCTGTGCCGAATTCTACTGATAGTCCAGCCTCATCTGCATTGGCATCCTTTTGCTGCAGGATGCCGTCTTGTCCAAGTGCCTAGTTCTGTCTATCGTGGGGGTCTCGCGCAGGCTGATTACTTTGAATGGCTTGAATGGTGAATGGCTGCCAACGGGCAAGGGCCAAAGACTAATGTACTGGGGCACTGCGCAGACACTACACGATCGGCACTGCGATGGAACTGCTGATCCTGCTGCTCTTTTGTCCTGGCCCCAACTGCCTCCAAGGGAAGCTTAAGCTGAGTCTTTCCCAACGCGGCGACCGGATTTCCTTACACTGCAAAGCGCAGAGTGTTGCAGGACGTGTACTTCCTAGTCAAGGCTGGCCTGCCAATTTCTCATCCAATGTGAAAGCCGAGTCCGAAGGGCACAGCATCTTGTGAATGATTGGCTTTGTAGATGATGCAGCTCGTACAATACTCTCAAAGTCTCACTGTATCAGCCTGTCGCAAGGGCGGCCTTCCTTTTATCCACGTCATTATTCGAGCGCCCCCGCCTTCTTCATAGTTTGTGCCCTGTTCGTTGACGAAACGAGGCACGAAGGGGGGGCGAGGGTCCTTTTCCCTTGTCCATTGCTGTTCTGCTAGTTAGCCATCTTGGCAGTTCAACCTCCACGACTGGCTTGCTTCTCGGACCCCGCCTGCAAAAAGTGAATCTCCCAAAACCAAGCAAGTCATTGGAGAGGCATCATTGTGATGACTCCACCGACGACCAACCGAGAAGGTTGTCCACCTGATCACTCGCTCGCTAGTCTCCCCCCC